>JAMPIV010001375.1:405000-650000 GCA_024509875.1 Oreohelix idahoensis
CACATATCTGCCACTGGTAGGTTCTGCTACCGCTGATGGGTTGGTTCAAGGTAGACCGATCACGCTCGTCACTGGTCAAAGTTGTTAGGGCGCAGCACGTTCCCAGAAATGTCAGGGAATGTCTACGAAATTGGTCCCTCGTCTTAAAGCTCAGGCCACTGCTCCCTTCTTGTTCTAGAGATAGTCACCTCAATTGGTACCACCAACAACTGTGGTAAAAGAAAAGAAACAAAACGCTCTCCTGAGTATTGCGTTTCCCGACACATACTTATGTGTCCCCTTCTCTGTATTCCATCATCCCATCTATCTCAGAATTTTCCCTCGATGAGAATTAAACTTAATCCCTCGAGAGAAAACTTCTTTTACATTTAAATTGAATAGCTTTATCTTTATTTTACACATTTAAATGAAAAGGTTAATAGTACAGATAGAATATGTTTACATTTACATCTTCACTGAGTGTTCACAATATAAATTGAATATGTTTTCATTTATATCTACTCTTTGTGAAAAGTTTGAAACTTTCATTAATTTTAAAGTGAATATGTTTACATAGACATTTACACTGGTTTGAAAATGTAAATCTTACACTTAGAATGTACATCATTCTATACGCCGTTGTTGCCAGCTGTAGTGATTTCTAAATACAATATCTAAATTAATATATAACAGTATAGGGCATAAAGGCAAAGATAAGAAAGTACAAAAGAATTTTCTGCTAGAACGGTTGGTGTCGCCTACGCCTTCAGATTATTATTTGCTAACGAATAGCCGAACAAAACGGTACCCAAATTTTCAAATTCGTCCTTGACATAAACACCCACTTTTCCTAGTTCTAAGAAAATATTTGCCTAAAATGCATTGTGGAACGAGGAGGGGCAAGGATAGATGAAATGCTAATTCGTTTCGCATTGAATTTAAACTAAAAGCCAACTGTAGCACAGTGGCAAGCCTTGCCTTAGGGGTTTCCCCAATACGATGAAAAAGTTAGAATTGTGGACACTACGGTCATGGAAACTTGTTAAGCTCTTATTATGAATGACCTAAGCTCTCGTATTTCGCTTGATATTACATGGAAAAAGAGTGAACGAGAGGTAGTTTAAAAATAAACAACTAACATAGACAAAAAGATAGAATTTTGAACCAAACCACATAGCCCCTTAAAAATCGTAGATTCGTGTACTTGAAGACTTGCTGACCAAGAATATGTTATTAGTTATCTAAATAGTCCCTTAACTAATCAAATAATGATAAAACCATACATAGAGATCAGAGATACTGTCAGGTCAAGTCATATCTGCTTAGATTGGATCGCATAATTTTTGGGGAAAAAGTAGGTGACAGATAGGCTAGGATGGTACAGTGAATCTGATTGGGTGGCATTTGAAGTGAGACGAAATATTATTGGCTGACCTTTGAATAAACATAAATAGCCTAGTAACGTAGAAAGGTTTGAATGATATTTTTTGAAAGACTGTTTACCCTTGTAATATTAAGAGCGATTGGCCAACTGAATCGATATTGTCAGAATAAGCGTTAGGGGGGACGCCATTACTAGAAAAATTTTCACCAGCGATAGATGAGATCAGGCTGTGCTTTCAAATACAATTTCTGGGCAGCCTGGACAACAAAACAGATCGAAACTATGTCAGTCATCGTCTCTGTGTATTTCATTGAACAAATTGTGAGGTCCTGGGAACTGACGTTAATGTGGTACCAAACGCTTGAAAACTGATTGATTCAGGACTCTGCCGGTTTACTGCGAGCCCATGCTAGTGGCCATTGCCTATCAAACAGGGAACAGATTGTCAAGCGAGCAGAGGAAAGGTTCAACCTGTATTCTACTGCCAAGATAAGTTCTCGTTCGGCACCTGAAAGCTCAACTACAGAACTTTAAAAGAACTATATAGTGACAGTGAATAAACTGGGACAAATATTTAATAGTTCCACAAGTGACAAATAGAAACAAACATTACTAAAAGGGTATGATTTCAAACAACACCTAGTGGTACTACCAGTATTACCTTAAAGTAAGAGAACACTACAGACGTATATTGGAAACATATTTTATGTATGGTCAGAGGATCTATTGTGCTATTTGACTGATGTAAATGATTATTTGATTTAACTTTTAAATTGTCAGTCCTGATTCCAATTAATTTAGAATCAGGATAATAAAATTGTAAAAATCATATTTACACAAAATTCAACCACAGTCTTAAATAAGATAGCCTTTTAGAGTGTCGTTTGTATGTTATTGTGGTAGTACTGTGTGCTGTTGTGAATAATAAACTATTTGTATGTTTGTGGATTATTGTACATTACACTCTACATTCATAACCCTAGACACTAAACGAAGTCATTTACTATAATAATAAATACATTTTGAATGAGATAAAAGGGGTGGCAGCGGAAAGGTACCCTGAAAAGTTCACAATACTATTGGGTAAATTCAGGGACCTTCATAGCTAATCTCATTAAATACAAATATAATAATACCTACAACAATTCATAACATCAAATCCACCACATATATTTGGGTCTCCTGGTCCGGGATTTTAACCTATCACCTATATTGGGGTCTTGCTCCTGGGGATTGAATTTCTTATAACACCAGCTATATTGGGTAGTTTGATTCTGGGATTTTAATTCTTAAAATATTATCAAGTATATTAGGAATCTCAGAGAGTATAAAACTAAAAGCATTCCTTTTGGAGAAATTGAATAATAGTTGAGCTATCAGTGCCTGTGGTTGTTCTTGGTTATCATTAGAAATTATTAGCCATAATTAGAGATTTGTATAGTTAGAAATTTTAAAGGTTGCATAGTACAAATGGCTGATCTGGCAAAGTTTCGATCTGCTGCTGTGCTGACTGCTAAGGAAATGAACATGTAGGATCAGGCTTTGATCCAGTACGTAACTTCAGAATGTGACAAGTATATTGAAAGGGAAGATAGGAAGTTAGCAGAAGAAAGAAAATTACAGTTACAAATTGAGGCTGATAAAGAACTTAAGAGGCTGCAGATTGAGGCTGACAAAGAGGTTAAGGCATTGGAGGCGGATAGGGTGGCTGAAATAAAGCGGCTCCAATTGGAAGAGAAGAAATTAGATGCAGAAAGAGAAGAAAAGAGATTGGCTGCTGAAAGGGAAGCAGAGGAAAAGAGACAGGCTGCTGAAAGAGAGGAAAAGAGATTGGCTGCTGAAAGGGAAGCAGAGGAAAAGAGACAGGCTGCAGAAAGAGAAGAAAAAAAGGCAGAGAGGGAAGCAGAAGATAGAAGATTGCAGAGGGAGCACGAGTTACGACTAAGGGAGTTGGAAATTCAAGGCCATGCTTCTGAAAATGGTGCCAGCCCCTTTGCCTCAGATGCCACTGCTAGTCAGGGAGCCTCAACCTCAGCTATGGGTTTTCATGTAGATCATTTTGTTGAGAAAGAAGATGACATCGAAGGGTACTTAAGTAGATTTGAACTTTTAGCTACTACATATGGGTTAGAGAGAGAGAGGTTGAGCCTAAAGTTATCACAAGGGCTTAGAGGAACGGCTTATGAAGTTTTTGCCAAGATGAGCAGAGATGACCAAGACAATTATGACATGCTAAAGCAGGCTCTTTTATTAAGATACGAAAAGAACGGAGAATTTTATAGAAAAAATTTAGGAATGCCAAACTACTGTCGGGTGAGACTTATCACCAGTTCTCTGCACGGTTAGAGACCTACTTGGAGAAATGGACTGCTCTGGGGAAAACCCAAGATCTTAAGGAGATGATCCTTATTGAGCAGCTAAGAGAGTCCATGGCTCCAGACCTGAGAAAGTTTCTCATGGAACAAGGTGCAGAGAGGCTGGGTGAGTTACTCAATGTCGCTGAAAGGTATCAGGCAGCCCAGGCAGAGGTAGTTGGTAATAAAAAGAAACAGGTAGACAATTTTAAGGCACCTCAAAACTTTAATAAGTTTGACCATAGAGACCAGAACAAAGGTAAGCAATATTTTGATAGGCCACGCAATGACTATAAACATAAAACCTCACAATTCAATGAAAGGAAAAATGATGAAAGAAAACCTTTTAACAAAGGAAAGGAAAGAAGTACTGTAAAAATTGTCGGATGGACAACCATAACACTGAAAATTGTAGAAGGAAAACAACCGACTTTCGCTGCAATGGAAAGGGGGGGACAACGAGTAAAGGGCAATCCTACTGAACAACAGGAACCTTACCACCCCCCAGTGTGTGAAGATGTAACATGCAATGGTGTCACCATAAGGTGTTTGTATGATACTGGATTAGATTATGATTCAGTTGTGAGTTCTCACCTGGTGCTGGCAGATTAATATACCACAGAAACAGTGGAGATTAAAACTGCAACCAAGGACGTAGCGACTATGACACTTCCCGTCGCCAGGATAAATGTGAAAACGCGATATGTGGAAGGAATCATAAAAGCAGCAGTGATAAATGAACCAATCTACCCTCTGATATTGGGGTGTAGATATGTCTTCTTGGGGAATCCCAAGAGACCTGTGACCATGGCAACAGTGTAGACCAGATCACAGTCTAAAAAGGAGGAGGATAATCCGATAAATACCCATCCAGATGAGATGAGGAAGGCACAGGCGGAGGATAAGACCCTCAAGCCTTGTTTTAAGAAATTGCCCAAATGTCATACACCTTCAGGCAAGGGAGATTTCTATATGAAGAACAAATTGATATATAGGAAGGCTGGAAATGGATCCAATGGTCACGGACAGCTGGTCCTTCCCAATTCATATAGGACTAAAGTGTTGGAACTAGGGCATGCGATTCCTTTCAGTGGTCATATGGGGATCAGCGCAACAGGACAGCGTATAGCTTGTCATTATTTCTGGCCAGGAATAACTGAAGACATAAAGAGATATGTAAAATCCTGTCCAGAGTGCCAACGGGTAGCTCCAAAGCATTGGACTGCTCCAGCAACTCTAGGGGAAATGCCCATAGTGGGAACACCTTTTGAAAGAGTTGCAGTGGACATTGTGGGACCTCTCACTCGGACCAAGAGGAGGAACAGTTACATTCTGACTCTGGTGGACACTTGTTCTATGTGGGGAGAGGCGGTAGCCCTGTCATCAATTGATTAGAAGCATGTGGCAGAGGCATTACTCACAATCTTCACCAGGTTAGGCTTTCCCAACCAAATCTTTACTGATAATGGCTCTCAGTTAAAAGGGAAACTAACAGAAGAAGTATTCAGGATCTTTCAAGCCAAACACTTTCATTGTAGCCCGTATCATCCTCAAGGAAATGGCCAAGTGGAAAGATTTAACGGGACACTCATGTCGATCCTGAGAAAGTTGGCACATGAAAAACCAGATACATGGGACCAGTACCTTCCCGCCGCCTTGTTTGCCTATCGGGAGGTACCCCATAGTTCAACCGGTATGGCCCCGGCAACATTGTTATTTGGAAGGCCAGTAAAAAGGTCCATTGGAAGCCTTGTTAAGGACATTGACCGATGAAAAGGCAGAAGAAAATATTACTTCATCATATCAATATGTGAACGAGCTGACCACTCGTCTTAAAACTGGCTGGAAACTTGCCAATGAAAATTTGAGACAAGCCAGGAAAAAGCATGCTGCCTATTACAATAAGAAAGCGAAGGATCGAGAATTAGCTGTGGGAGTGAAGGTGCTCCTTCTACTGCCCGGCAGCCAGAATAAATTGCAAATTGGATGGCAAGGTCCATATACAGTTCTAGAGAAGGTGTCTAGAACAAATTATAAGATAGATAAGAAAGGGAAAGAGAAGATCTAATCTATCATGTGAATCTCCTGAAGAAATATCTGGACAGAGAAAACCAGGAAGAGACACACCTACTGACCTTGTCTGTTGCAATGGAGATGAAAAAGGAACCACTCACTTCTCATGAATATCCTTTACATCCCTGTGAAACCGCTGCACAGGTAAAAAATCAGCACACACTTAACGGAAAATCAGAGGGAGAGGGTTCAACAGGTTCTGAATAATCATACAGATATGTTAACGGACCGTCCGGGGCATCCAATTTTTTGGAGTATGATATGAAACTCATAGACCCAACACCAATCTGTATGAAAGCCTATTCGATTCCGTTCGCTAAGGAAAAAGCTTTAAGGGAGGAGATAGATTATCTGTTGAGAGAAGGGATTATCTCGCACAGTGAATCTTCCTACAGCTTCAGTGTGGTTCTGTTGAGAAAACCCTCTGGAGAACACCGGCTGTGTATAGATTACAGGAAACTGAATGCTGTCACAGAAGGTCAGGTGGATCCATTACCTGATACAAATCAGCTGTTTGCCAGGCTGAATAGAGCTAAATATTTCTCTAAAGTGGATCTGAGCAAAGGCTACTATCAGATTCCAGTAAAGCCGGAAGTCAAACCTTATTTAGCCTTTTGCACCTCAGAAGGACATTATGAATTCAATATGTTGCCATTCGGGTTGAAAAATGCACCGAGTGTGTTTTCGAGGATGATGAGAAAGTTACTGGATCCCCTGAAGAATCCATGCATCACCAACTTCATGGATGATATTCTCATAGCAACAGAAACATTTGAGGAACACATTAACTCTCTGAATATGTTGTTTGATCGACTGAGAGAGACCAATTTGACAGCTAGACCGACGAAATGCTGTGTTGGATGTAAAGAGCTAGAATTCTTAGGACACACAGTACATCAGGGAAACATGACCCCTGACCCCAAGAACCTGGAGAAGTTAAAAAAGGCACCAAGACCACAAAAAAAAGATGTGCGATCTTTTGTCTCATTATGTGGTTTCTACCAAAAGTATATTAAAAACTTTAACTCCATATGTGTTCCATTGACTGATTTAACGCGCAAAGGAAATCCTGATATAATTATTTGGACAGCGCAGTGTGAATTAGCATACCAAGAATTGAAACAAAATCTCACAAGCAGGCCTATTTTAAAATTACCTGACTTGAGTCAAGAATTCATAGTGAGAACGGATGCTAGTAATATCGGTTTGGGTGCAGCTCTATTACAACGGTCAAATTCACTTGATGGGGAATTAACCCCAGTGGCTTATGCTAGCCGTAAGTTGAACACAGCAGAACAAAAATATTCAACAAGTGAAAAAGAATGTCTGGCAGTCATATGGGCTATAAAAAAGTTCCAGATTTATCTTTATGGAAAATCATTTAAGATTCAGACAGACCATAAACCACTCGTGTGTCTGTCACAAGCAAGGCATGAAAATGCTAGATTATTACGCTGGTCTTTGCTCCTACAACCATTCCAGTTTACCATAGAGTACATTCCCGGAAAAACCAATGTCGGGGCTGATTTTTTAAGCAGACATCCGTATGACGAACATCAGAGTAGTCACCAGGCATAGATAGTAAATTCATCTATGTGTATTTAGAAGTAGGAACTGACATATGATCGTCTGTTCTAAAGGGGGGAGATGTGTAGTGATTTCTAAATACAATATCTAAATTAATATATAACAGTATAGGGCATAAAGGCAAAGATAAGAAAGTACAAAAGAATTTTCTGCTAGAACGGTTGGTGTCGCCTACGCCTTCAGATTATTATTTGCTAACGAATAGCCGAACAAAACGGTACCCAATTTTTCAAATTCGTCCTTGACATAAACACCCACTTTTCCTAGTTCTAAGAAAATATTTGCCTAAAATGCATTGTGGAACGAGGAGGGGCAAGGATAGATGAAATGCTAATTCGTTTCGCATTGATTTTAAACTAAAAGCCAACTGTAGCACAGTGGCAAGCCTTGCCTTAGGGGTTTCCCCAATACGATGAAAAAGTTAGAATTGTGGACACTACGGTCATGGAAACTTGTTAAGCTCTTATTATGAATGACCTAAGCTCTCGTATTTCGCTTGATATTACATGGAAAAAGAGTGAACGAGAGGTAGTTTAAAAATAAACAACTAACATAGAAAAAAGATAGAATTTTGAACCAAACCACATAGCCCCTTAAAAATCGTAGATTCGTGTACTTGAAGACTTGCTGACCAAGAATATGTTATTAGTTATCTAAATAGTCCCTTAACTAATCAAATAATGATAAAACCATACATAGAGATCAGAGATACTGTCAGGTCAAGTCATATCTGCTTAGATTGGATCGCATATTTTTGGGGAAAAAAGTAGGTGACAGATAGGCTAGGATGGTACAGTGAATCTGATTGGGTGGCATTTGAAGTGAGACGAAATATTATTGGCTGACCTTTGAATAAACATAAATAGCCTAGTAACGTAGAAAGGTTTGAATGATATTTTTTGAAAGACTGTTTACCCTTGTAAAATTAAGAGTGATTGGCCAACTGAATCGATATTGTCAGAATAAGCGTTAGGGGGGACGCCATTACTAGAAAAATTTTCACCAGCGATAGATGAGATCAGGCTGTGCTTTCAAATACAATTTCTGGGCAGCCTGGACAACAAAACAGATCGAAACTGTGTCAGTCATCGTCTCTGTGTATTTCATTGAACAAATTGTGAGGTCCTGGGTACTGACGTTAATGTGGTACCAAACGCTTGAAAACTGATTGATTCAGGACTCTGCCGGTTTACTGCGAGCCCATGCTAGTGGCCATTGCCTATCAAACAGGGAACAGATTATCAAGCGAGCAGAGGAACGGTTCAACCTGTATTCTACTGCCAAGATAAGTTCTCGTTCGGCACCTGAAAGCTCAACTACAGAACTTTAAAAGAATTATATAGTGACAGTGAATAAACTGGGACAAATATTTAATAGTTCCACAAGTGACAAATAGAAACAAACATTACTAAAAGGGTATGATTTCAAACAACACCTAGTGGTACTACCAGTATTACCTTAAAGTAGGAGAACACTGCAGACGTATATTGGAAAATATTTTATGTATGGACAGAGGATCTATTGTGCTATTTGACTGATGTAAATGATTATTTTGATTTCACTTTTAAATTGTCAGTCCTGATTCCAAATAAATTAGAATCAGGATAATAAAATTGTAAAAATCATATTTACACAAAATTCAACCACAGTCTTAAATAAGATAGCCTTTTAGAGTGTCGTTTGTATGTTATTGTGGTAGTACTGTGTGCTGTTGTGAATAATAAACTATTTGTTTGTATGTTTGTTGCTTTTTGTACATTACACTCTACATTCATAACCCTAGACACTAAACGAAGTCATTTAATATAATAATATAAATACATTTTGAATGAGATAAAAGGGGTGGTAGCGGAAAGGTACCCTGAAAAGTTCACAATACTATTGGGTAAATTCAGGGACCTTCATAGCTAATCTCATTAAATACAAATATAATAATACCTACATCAATTCGTAACATCAAATCCACCACATATATTGGGGTCTCCTGGTCCGGGATTTTAACCTATCACCTATATTTGCTCCTGGGGATTGAATTTCTTATAACACCAGCTATATTGGGTAGTTTGATTCTGGGATTTTAAATTCTTAAAATATTATCAAGTATATTAGGAATCTCAGAGAGTATAAAACTAAAAGCATTCCTTTTGGAGAAATTGAATAATAGTTGAGCTATCAGTGCCTGTGGTTGTTCTTGGTTATCATTAGAAATTATTAGCCATAATTAGAGATTTGTATAGTTAGAAATTTTAAAGGTTGCATAGTACAAATGGCTGATCTGGCAAAGTTTCGATCTGCTGCTGTGCTGACTGCTAAGGAAATGAACATGGAGGGTCAGGCTTTGATCCAATATGTAACTTCAGAATGTGACAAGTATATTGAAAGGGAAGATAGGAAGTTAGCAGAAGAAAGAAAATTACAGTTACAAATTGAGGCTGATAAAGAACTTAAGAGGCTGCAGATTGAGGCTGACAAAGAGGTTAGGGCATTGGAGGCGGATAGGGTGGCTGAAATAAAGCGGCTCCAATTGGAAGAGAAGAAATTAGATGCAGAAAGAGAAGAAAAGAGATTGGCTGCTGAAAGGGAAGCAGAGGAAAAGAGACAGGCTGCTGAAAGAGAGGAAAAGAGATTGGCTGCTGAAAGGGAAGCAGAGGAAAAGAGACAGGCTGCAGAAAGAGAAGAAAAAAAGGCAGAGAGGGAAGCAGAAGATAGAAAATTGCAGAGGGAGCACGAGTTACGACTAAGGGAGTTGGAAATTCAAGGCCATGCTTCTGAAAATGGTGCCAGCCCCTTTGCCTCAGATGCCACTGCTAGTCAGGGAGCCTCAACCTCAGCTATGGGTTTTCATGTAGATCATTTTGTTGAGAAAGAAGATGACATCGAAGGGTACTTAAGTAGATTTGAACTTTTAGCTACTACATATGGGTTAGAGAGAGAGAGGTTGAGCCTAAAGTTATCACAAGGGCTTAGAGGAACGGCTTATGAAGTTTTTGCCAAGATGAGTAGAGATGACCAAGACAATTATGACATGCTAAAGCAGGCTCTTTTATTAAGATACGAAAAGAACGGAGAATTTTATAGGAAAAAATTTAGGAATGCCAAACTACTGTCGGGTGAGACTTATCACCAGTTCTCTGCACGGTTAGAGACCTACTTGGAGAAATGGACTGCTCTGGGGAAAACCCAAGATCTTAAGGAGATGATCCTTATTGAGCAGCTAAGAGAGTCCATGGCTCCAGACCTGAGAAAGTTTCTCATGGAACAAGGTGCAGAGAGGCTGGGTGAGTTACTCAATGTCGCTGAAAGGTATCAGGCAGCCCAGGCAGAGGTAGTTGGTAATAAAAAGAAACAGGTAGACAATTTTAAGGCACCTCAAAACTTTAATAAGTTTGACCATAGAGACCAGAACAAAGGTAAGCAATATTTTGATAGGCCACGCAATGACTATAAACATAAAACCTCACAATTCAATGAAAGGAAAAATGATGAAAGAAAACCTTTTAACAAAGGAAAGAAGTACTGTAAAAATTGTCGGATGGACAACCATAACACTGAAAATTGTAGAAGGAAAACATCCTACTTTCGCTGCAATGAAAATGGGGAGAAAACGAGTAAAGGGCAATCCTACTGAACAACAGGAACCTTACCACCCCCCAGTGTGTGAAGATGTAACATGCAATGGTGTCACCATAAGGTGTTTGTATGATACTGGATTAGATTATGATTCAGTTGTGAGTTCTCACCTGGTGCTGGCAGATTAATATACCACAGAAACAGTGGAGATTAAAACTGCAACCAAGGACGTAGCGACTATGACACTTCCCGTCGCCAGGATAAATGTGAAAACGCGATATGTGGAAGGAATCATAAAAGCAGCAGTGATAAATGAACCAATCTACCCTCTGATATTGGGGTGTAGATATGTCTTCTTGGGGAATCCCAAGAGACCTGTGACCATGGCAACAGTGTAGACCAGATCACAGTCTAAAAAGGAGGAGGATAATCCGATAAATACCCATCCAGATGAGATGAGGAAGGCACAGGCGGAGGATAAGACCCTCAAGCCTTGTTTTAAGAAATTGCCCAAATGTCATACACCTTCAGGCAAGGGAGATTTCTATATGAAGAACAAATTGATATATAGGAAGGCTGGAAATGGATCCAATGGTCACGGACAGCTGGTCCTTCCCAATTCATATAGGACTAAAGTGTTGGAACTAGGGCATGCGATTCCTTTCAGTGGTCATATGGGGGTCAGCGCAACAGGACAGCGTATAGCTTGTCATTATTTCTGGCCAGGAATAACTGAAGACATAAAGAGATATGTAAAATCCTGTCCAGAGTGCCAACGGGTAGCTCCAAAGCATTGGACTGCTCCAGCAACTCTAGGGGAAATGCCCATAGTGGGAACACCTTTTGAAAGAGTTGCAGTGGACATTGTGGGACCTCTCACTCGGACCAAGAGGAGGAACAGTTACATTCTGACTCTGGTGGACACTTGTTCTATGTGGGGAGAGGCGGTAGCCCTGTCATCAATTGATTAGAAGCATGTGGCAGAGGCATTACTCACAATCTTCACCAGGTTAGGCTTTCCCAACCAAATCTTTACTGATAATGGCTCTCAGTTAAAAGGGAAACTAACAGAAGAAGTATTCAGGATCTTTCAAGCCAAACACTTTCATTGTAGCCCGTATCATCCTCAAGGAAATGGCCAAGTGGAAAGATTTAACGGGACACTCATGTCGATCCTGAGAAAGTTGGCACATGAAAAACCAGATACATGGGACCAGTACCTTCCCGCCGCCTTGTTTGCCTATCGGGAGGTACCCCATAGTTCAACCGGTATGGCCCCGGCAACATTGTTATTTGGAAGGCCAATAAAAAGTCCCTTGGAAGCCTTGTTAAGGACATTGACCGATGAAAAGGCAGAAGAAAATATTACTTCATCATATCAATATGTGAACGAGCTGACCACTCGTCTTAAAACTGGCTGGAAACTTGGCAATGAAAATTTGAGACAAGCCAGGAAAAAGCATGCTGCCTATTACAATAAGAAAGCGAAGGATCGAGAATTAGCTGTGGGAGTGAAGGTGCTCCTTCTACTGCCCGGCAGCCAGAATAAATTGCAAATTGGATGGCAAGGTCCATATACAGTTCTAGAGAAGGTGTCTAGAACAAATTATAAGATAGATAAGAAAGGGAAAGAGAAAATCTATCATGTGAATCTCCTGAAGAAATATCTGGACAGAGAAAACCAGGAAGAGACACACCTACTGACCTTGTCTGTTGCAATGGAGATGAAAAAGGAACCACTCACTTCTCATGAATATCCTTTACATCCCTGTGAAACCGCTGCACAGGTAAAAATCAGCACACACTTAACGGAAAATCAGAGGGAGAGGGTTCAACAGGTTCTGAATAATCATACAGATATGTTAACGGACCGTCCGGGGCATCCAATTTTTTGGAGTATGATATGAAACTCATAGACCCAACACCAATCTGTATGAAAGCCTATTCGATTCCGTTCGCTAAGGAAAAAGCTTTAAGGGAGGAGATAGATTATCTGTTGAGAGAAGGGATTATCTCGCACAGTGAATCTTCCTACAGCTCCAGTGTGGTTCTGTTGAGAAAACCCTCTGGAGAACACCGGCTGTGTATAGATTACAGGAAACTGAATGCTGTCACAGAAGGTCAGGTGGATCCATTACCTGATACAAATCAGCTGTTTGCCAGGCTGAATAGAGCTAAATATTTCTCTAAAGTGGATCTGAGCAAAGGCTACTATCAGATTCCAGTAAAGCCGGAAGTCAAACCTTATTTAGCCTTTTGCACCTCGGAAGGACATTATGAATTTAATATGTTGCCATATGTGCGATCTTTTGTCTCATTATGTGGTTTCTACCAAAAGTATATTAAAAACTTTAACTCCATATGTGTTCCATTGACTGATTTAACGCGAAAAGGAAATCCTGATAGAATTATTTGGACAGCGCAGTGTGAATTAGCATACCAAGAATTGAAACAAAATCTCACAAGCAGGCCTATTTTAAAATTACCTGACTTGAGTCAAGAATTCATAGTGAGAACGGATGCTAGTAATATCGGTTTGGGTGCAGCTCTATTACAACGGTCAAATTCACTTGATGGGGAATTAACCCCAGTGGCTTATGCTAGCCGTAAGTTGAACACAGCAGAACAAAAATATTCAACAAGTGAAAAAGAATGTCTGGCAGTCATATGGGCTATAAAAAAGTTCCAGATTTATCTTTATGGAAAATCATTTAAGATTCAGACAGACCATAAACCACTCGTGTGTCTGTCACAAGCAAAGCATGAAAATGCTAGATTATTACGCTGGTCTTTGCTCCTACAACCATTCCAGTTTACCATAGAGTACATTCCCGGAAAAACCAATGTCGGCGCTGATTTTTTAAGCAGACATCCGTATGACGAACATCAGAGTAGTCACCAGGCATAGATAGTAAATTCATCTATGTGTATTTAGAAGTAGGAACTGACATATGTTCGTCGGTTCTAAAGGGGGGAGATGTGTAGTGATTTCTAAATACAATATCTAAATTAATATATAACAGTATAGGGCATAAAGGCAATGATAAGAAAGTACAAGAGAAGTTTCTGCTAGAACGGTTGGTGTCGCCTACGCCTTCAGATTATTATTTGCTAACGAATAGCCGAACAAAACGGTACCCAAATTTTCAAATTCGTCCTTGACATAAACACCCACTTTTCCTAGTTCTAAGAAAATATTTGCCTAAAATGCATTGTGGAACGAGGAGGGGCAAGGATAGATGAAATGCTAATTCGTTTCGCATTGATTTTAAACTAAAAGCCAACTGTAGCACAGTGGCAAGCCTTGCCTTAGGGGTTTCCCCAATACGATGAAAAAGTTAGAATTGTGGACACTACGGTCATGGAAACTTGTTAAGCTCTTATTATGAATGACCTAAGCTCTCGTATTTCGCTTGATATTACATGGAAAAAGAGTGAACGAGAGGTAGTTTAAAAATAAACAACTAACATAGAAAAAAAGATAGAATTTTGAACCAAACCACACAGCCCCTTAAAAATCGTAGATTCATGTACTTGAAGACTTGCTGACCAAGAATATGTTATTAGTTATCTAAATAGTCCCTTAACTAATCAAATAATGATAAAACCATACATAGAGATAAGAGATACTGTCAGGTCAAGTCATATCTGCTTAGATTGGATCGCATAATTTTTGGGAAAAAAGTAGGTGACAGATAGGCTAGGATGGTACAGTGAATCTGATTGGGTGGCATTTGAAGTGAGACGAAATATTATTGGCTGACCTTTGAATAAACATAAATAACCTAGTAACGTAGAAAGGTTTGAATGATATTTTTTGAAAGACTGTTTACCCTTGTAATATTAAGAGCGATTGGCCAACTGAATCGATATTGTCAGAATAAGCGTTAGGGGGGACGCCATTACTAGAAAACTTTCACCAGCGATAGATGAGATCAGGCTGTGCTTTCAAATACAATTGCTGGGCAGCCTGGACAACAAAACAGATCGAAACTGTGTCAGTCATCGTCTCTGTGTATTTCATTGAACAAATTGTGAGGTCCTGGGTACTGACGTTAATGTGGTACCAAACGCTTGAAAACTGATTGATTCAGGACTCTGCCGGTTTACTGCGAGCCCATGCTAGTGGCCATTGCCTATCAAACAGGGAACAGATTGTCAAGCGAGCAGAGGAAAGGTTCAACCTGTATTCTACTGCCAAGATAAGTTCTCGTTCGGCACCTGAAAGCTCAACTACAGAACTTTAAAAGAACTATATAGTGACAGTGAATAAACTGGGACAAATATTTAATAGTTCCACAAGTGACAAATAGAAACAAACATTACTAAAAGGGTATGATTTCAAACAACACCTAGTGGTACTACCAGTATTACCTTAAAGTAGGAGAACACTACAGACGTATAGTGGAAAAATATTTTATGTATGAACAGAGGATCTATTGTGCTATTTGACTGATGTAAATGATTATTTGATTTCACTTTTAAATTGTCAGTCCTGATTCCAATTAATTTAGAATCAGGATAATAAAATTGTAAAAATCATATTTACACAAAATTCAACCACAGTCTTAAATAAGATAGCCTTTTAGGGTGTCGTTTGTATGTTATTGTGGTAGTACTGTGTGCTGTTGTGAATAATAAACTATTTGTATGTTTGTGAATTATTGTACATTACACTCTACATTCATAACCCTAGACACTAAACGAAGTCATTTACTATAATAATAAATACATTTTGAATGAGATAAAAGGGGTGGTAGCGGAAAGGTACCCTGAAAAGTTCACAATACTATTGGGTAAATTCAGGGACCTTCATAGCTAATCTCATTAAATACAAATATAATAATACCTACAACAATTCATAACATCAAATCCACCACACCAGCCTCAAATGACTTGGACATCCACTAGCAATTTTCACATATTAATATTCACATGGCAATATTTACATATTAGTTCACATGTTAGTAATGAACAGTATAAAATATAAAATGCACAACTTACGCCAATCCTGGCTCACCGATTTTTTGCTCAGATGAATAAAGGCACTTGACTTTGCCTTTTACACGTGTTCCTTTAGGTCGTTAATTTGGCACTACTTTGCCACTTTGACTCCGTGTGTTACGTTTCCTCAGTCTTAGTTTCCTTGTTAAATTGATAGTTTTCCTGGGCTGTTTTGTTAGTCCTTTTAAATACTCCATTAAAAGGTGCCCGGTCTGATAAGATGGAATTCTGATTCTAACTTCTGGCAGTCTGGTTGTGTCGTCTTGGCAAGCGATTTCTCATAGAGTCTTAAAACTGCAAAAAAGGTCAGGTTATATTGCTTGTCGTCCCCCGCATTTGTTCGTTACGATGTTAAAGCAGAGCGCCAATCGTTTTCAAACATGTGTGTCGTGTGGGGGAAATTTAATATTATTTCCGACATGGAAAAATTATGTGCATGATGCAGAGGTTACCTCTCCCATATATGGTAATAAAACATCCGATTGCCTGGCCTGCAAACTCACCAACACATTGGTAAACTCATACGACAATGTGTGTCCGATGTAATAACGTATTATTTTTTTATAAAGTAATGTCTTCGTGACAGTCGGACAGGAAACGATTATGTCATTCATTTTCGCCGCGTGCATGTACTGTGCGAAAACTAAGCAGGCCCATATGGGTTTACCTGCGCTAATCTCAGCAAAGCTGTGCCGTGCCTAGCAAATGTAATGCATTATCACCAACAAGGAGTGTCAAATATTTTGACAATATCAAATATCTGCTACATAACAGAGAATGAAAAAAGTGCTGACCATGGAAAAGAACGCAATTAGTCAGTACAACAATTTATAATGAGTACTGCTGGAGTGAAAGAGAGATCAAGAAGGGGTCACCCCAATTCCATCCTGTGGCACAAACAGTGCCCCACCGTACCTACGATTAGTGTTTCAAACCAGTAGAAGAGAACGACTACAATTACATCAGTTAGTTTGCCGAAACTTAAGATCGACCTGCTCAAAAGGAGCCTATCATACTCTGGAGCCTCCCTCGCCACTTAAAAAGCCTGCATACACAATACTCAATCAACAAAGCACTTTACCTCACTTCATCAACACCGACTATCTACATCCATAGAAGCAGCCTTTACCTGTGCACATCTCATCCCTATGTCAACCTTTCTTTTCCTCTCCTGCTCGTTTCCGCGTCCAAGTTATTTTTATATATGAAAAGTTTTTGTTTTTAATCATCACTATGTAGTATTATTACATGATGTTATGTACATCTACTATTACTACTACTACTATGTTTGTGAAAATGTAGCTGTATATCACTGTACTTTTGAAATAAGTAATGTTTTAGTTTGTCTAAAAACGAAGATGTATAAGAGAATGAGCAGAAATACCCTTTTCTGAATTTTTTTTCCTTTAACTGCTGGAAGATTCTCTCTCCCCTCCCCCCTTTGTTTTTGATACAGAAGTGTGTAAGAAAGTAATTTTATTTTAAATTTCCTTTCCACTCTGCACGGATATGAACAAGAATGTATTTATATATTTTTATATTGATGATGGACGATACATGTAAAAATGCAAATAAATTGTTGACAATTTGACCGCATGAATGTGTGTCAGGACTATAAATGTATGCTGTTACATTACCCTTCCAATTTTGCATTCTTTTAAAATTAATGGTTAAAGTACGTGTAGTGACGTAATATTTGACACATATATATTCACACACACGCACACATATTTTCCCGCTCACTCACAAAGACGAGCTATGCATGGACCTTCAATTCTCTGGAAGCACCAACCAACATTGAATGTTGTAAAACGACCAAAGCGACCAGGGCTAACGACGCAATAATCAGCTGTTAGAGGAAAAGACGAGCCAACTTGGACAGGACGAAAATGAAATGAGGGCGCCACCAGTCTCCGTCATTTGGAGACTGAGGAAGACTGTCTGATTAGACAGTGAGTGTTGTCGACGTGTTCTGCACAGCGGAAATATATGGAGGAGGCGAAATGTCCCCACAAAACAGAATGAGGGGACTATAAAAAAAACTAGGATTGAAAAAAAGTGATTTTGAAGAACAACAATGAGAACTGTAGAATACTAACTAGAATAAGTCAGGAATAAATAAGAAGGTTCATTGTTCAGGAGAGTTGGAAGACGATATTTCGTTTGGTCTTTTTTTTTTTGGAAGGGCGTGGTGGGAGGTGGAGGAAGGATCGATGAAAGATTTGATGGCTTCTGGACGTTTGGTTTTATTTCTGAAGGTTTGGTTCCGTCCTAGAGGTTTGGTTCCATGTCTGGATGTTTCGTTCCATGTCTGGAGGTTTGGTTCCGTGTCTGGAGATTTGATTCCGTGTCTGGAGGTTTGATTCCGTGTCTGGATGTTTCGTTCCACGTCTGGAGGTTTGGTTCCGTGTCTGGAGGTTTCGTTTCATGTCTGGATGTTTCGTTCCATGTCTGGAGGTTTGGTTCCGCATCTGGAGGTTTGGTTCCGTGTCTGAAGATTTGGTTCCTTTTCTGAAGATTTGGTTACTAATCTGAAGTTTTGGTTCCGTGTCTGAAGGTTTGGTTCCGAGTCTGGAGGTTTGGTTCCGTGTGTGGAGGTTTGGTTCCGTGTCTGAAGATTTGGTTCCTTGTCTCAAGATTTGGTTACCAGTCTGAAGGTTAGGTTCCGTGTCTTAAGGTTTGTTTTGTTATCTGAAGGTTTGGTTTCGTGTCTGAAGGTGTGACTCAAAGTCGGAAGGTTTGGCTTCGAGTCTAGAGGTTAGATTCCGAGTATGGTTCCATGTCTGGAGGCTTGGCTCTGAGTCTGGAAACATGGTTCCGACTCTGGAGGTTGGTTACACAGATATAATAATTCTCCTATCTTTGTTTAGATTTTTAAAAAATGCCAGTCTTCAATTTTCTGTCTCCAAATGTTTTGTTATCTTCATGTTCTTGTGCTAAATTTTGTCTTTACAAATTTTGTACATCTGTAGTTTCCTATGTTTAGTATCCGCTGTAAAAATTGTATATATCTTCTGTCAAGAATGGTTTTTGCAGCACTACACGATTAACAGGTGTCAAACACCCGTGCTTCACAGAGAGCTTCGTAGGCTTAGTGTATGTGAATTTAAAAGAGTCATTTGGGATGTTAAAGTGATTCTAATGGCAGGCTTTAATTGTCGTAGCTAGGTTGTGATTGTGTTGTATGCGATTCAACAGAGTGTGTTACTTTGGATCCAATCACCTTTTAGCATCCTTGGCCACGAAAAGGCTGCTATATTGGCAAAGAAAGGGTGAAAAGTTACCTCATACTGAAACACAATATAACTTAAGTAGAGGCCAAGAGTTTTATCAGAAGCAGATGTAGAAATAGGTTGGAAGCAGGGCATCCAGACCACCAGAAGAACTGTGCATATCACCAGCTGAACAGACGTGAACACGTCTTTATCGTCAGTCTCTGCACAGGCCACAACACATTCAGATACCATTTATTCACCAAGCTAAAAAAGGAACTACCGATTAGTACACCTGTGGCACTGATAAAACGACAGCTGAACATCTGCTGCAAAAGTGCTCAACATATGAAGGCAAGAGAAAGTGCATATAGCCTTGAACGGTACCACTCCGGGGGGAAAAAAAAAAACTACGGAGATACCAAAAACCTCATGCTGACCACCGCTTTCTTTAAACTTTTTCAAGTCGGCGTCTGAAAGTGTACGAAGAACAATAAAATATACGTTCCGTTTTTTGTTGTTGCATCCTCTTGTGCCCCATAAGGGGAAGTTGACGGAAACAATTTCCATTACTGAGCAATTGATGTTGCCCTTGGGTTGTGATAGATGAAGTTGCGTCTGGATTTTACTAATATCATCTATCCATCATCTTTATGTATAGTCATCTTTCTGTTCAGAGACAGTCATTGTTCTCAGTTTATATTTCAGTATTTAATTTTTTTTTAATTACAAAAATAAGCCCAGTTTCTGGTACCTGCTTCAGTGAAGACGCCCCCTTCCTCTGATGACTGGCTACTGTGATCAGATTCCTCATTTACGTCAACATTGTCATGAGGCGGTGGTATGTCCGCCAAGAGGTGTACGTCGTACATGATATAATACATTATAATACATTTCCTTCTTTTCACCACATCGACAAAAGGTACACAGTGAATAAAGAAAGGGGGGAAAGGGAATGGGCTAACTCTTGAGCCCAGCATTAAAAGCCAAGCTCTGAAAAGGGTTGATAGCTTCATCTGCTAGTGAAGGCCTGACAAGGACTCTAGCTACGCCAATGCTGTATGGGATTTGGTTATATATTTGGCGAAGTCAATCTTCATACGGGCAGAGAACAAGAATATAGACTTGAAGAGTCAAACACAAATATGTATAACATTTTTTTAATGTATATTCATGTTTAAAACACTAATGCATTTTGTAAGCCTAATAGACGTATCCTCAGTTTACGTAGTACTACGCCGACGGCAGCTGTTATGAAGCTTAATTGCACACAATGGCAGTATTACTTCTCTCTCGATCACGCTGTGGTGGCTTTCGATGACTAATAATAAGATTTCAGCTCTTCTCAGCTCACTGGACACTCTTGGCAGTTTCGTCGATTACATTTTAAGTGTATACTAATTTAAATCTGAGGGGTCTTACATAGTCCACTTCTCGGCGTATCGGAAACATGCGCAGACAATTTCTTCAGTGTCAATTTTTGCCGAGATCCTGCTGGTTTGTGCTAATTTTGCAATACACTTTACAATATCTTAAACATCAAACCACAGAGTTATTTCCAACTGTTATGGTGTATTTGTTGTAGTAGTTTATATTCTTAAAGTATGATCAGATTCCAAGCGATCATCACTGAGATAATTCAAATGAACATATGTTTTAGATTTAGGCGAACATGGGCCAATTAAGGAAATATCAGGCGATACGTAAACGAATTGGGTTTTCCCATAGTTTCCATGTTTCCCCGACAATCAAGGATGGTAAGTGTCAATAGAAAAGAAGACGTGATAAATCAATAAGAGAATTTCGCCCAAGATGCAGCAATAGTGAATGCAGTCAGCGACCCATAGCTGTACTGCTTGCATAAGGACCAGCGAACCAGAGCTGGTCAAGACCGCACTCCACCTCCACGTGGTGGTCCTGGAAACAGTCTGCAGCAGTGCAGTCTGGCTGAGCGAGTGCGGATCGCAATGGGAAGGCAAACCCGCTCCCTAAAAAATGCCGTGCTGAAGTCGGATGTGTCGACCGAAAGGTGCAGATATCACAGCTTAGGCGTAAACAGACACAACGCAACCACCGTCCTTTTCAGGGCGAACGAGGAAGAAGAAGAAGAATATCATGACAACACCGCTCTGTTGAGGGAATCGCAGGAAGCATATCACCCGGCACTGATAAAAGTTACTTAAAGGCTGCACGTATTCCACATTCTAAATTCTCCTTAAAATAAGGCATTTATCAAAAGATAGATCTTTAGAGAAATGTATGGTTCTAAAGTAGAACCCCACAGTGCCTGAGCTACCGACCGCTGCCTTAGAGTGTATACCTTTCCAGTTCGAGTGTCAACTACATTGTCGTTATATAATGAAATAGAGAACAACCAAATTAGTTATTTGTCTTGTTTATTTATTTTTGTTGTTGTTGACTGGGTTAAATCATAATGAGCATCCGATTGACAGAGTGCGCTGGTCTGTCGCGGCAAAGGTGCCTGGTTTGAAACATGGTCTCGTCAGGCTCCAGTCTATCTACTGTAAATGGGTGCCTGACTCTGCTCTTAAGTTAGGAAAGGAAAAGGCAGCGAGGTAGGGAACTGTCACGGTTTGCTTTCCCTTAGCTCTGCAGTAGCGGTCCAACAGTGGCCAACACTCAAGAATTACTGATGTGGGTCTTCAAAGTTCTCTACCTTTGCACAAGATTACTCTTGGCAGAGTTATAGATAGAAGGATAATGATGCTTCTACCTCCAGGGAGTGTCCACAAGATATTCAGAAAAGCGAGAACAATGCTGCATTGTCTGAGCACGTTAACTCTAGTATCTACCGTCAACTTTTGTGAAGGATAGGGTTATCTTATAATTTTAGCTCGTACCCCAGCTGAGTTAATTCAGCGAATTTCCTCTTATTATTATTTATAGCTCTGTTTACGTGTATTTAAGAAATTGTCTGAGACATACGGAAGTAGTATATTCAAAATGATTAAATCAACTTTAGATTTGTCTTTATACAAGTAACAAATTTAATAATCAATTATGTCTTAACAGTTATAAAAATGAATAATTGTTTAGAAAAAAGTATTCATCACAGTGTGATGTTATGGTTTTCGAAAATGGACAGTACACTTGGCAGCTTTTACGTTTTACTTAGCTGCCAATAGTTGTTTCTGTTCCCGCTGATGTTTGGGTCTTTCCAGATAGATGACTGGATCACTCGCATCCCTGGTCACGATTTAAGAGTTGCAGCACGTTCCAAGTAGAATCAGGGAGTAACTGCAAAGTTAGTCCCGCGTCTCTAAGACCCGTCTGATGATGATGTCTAGCGTCGACTTCAGGCCACTTATACCCTCACTTGTTCCAGAAATAGTACCCTCAACTGGTAACACCAACTACTATGGCGAAAGAAGAGAAACGAATACCCTCTGAGTATTGAGTTTCCCAACACATACTTATGTGCCCCCCTTCTTTTCATTCCACCATCCCATCTATCTCAGAACTGTTACCTCTCTGAGAATTAATCTTAATCCCAGTGGACGAAAAACTATCTTTACATTTAAAGTGAATAGTTTTATATTTAACTTTAGTTGAAAATGTTAACAATATAGTTTGAATATGTTTACATTTACATCGGTTGAAAAGGTTGTAAACTTTCATTACAGTTGGAGTGAATTTGTTTTACATCTACACTGATTGAAAAGGTTGAGACTTTCATTACATTTAGGGTGAATATGTTTTACATTTACACTGGTTGAAAAGGTTGAAACTTTCATTACATTTAGAGTGAATATGTTTTACATTTACACTGGTTGATATTGTCATTCGACTTCAACACTATATTTAGCGCAGGCATCAGTTTAAGAAATTCCAAAGGCGCCAAGAATACATAGTGTTTTATTTGAACAGTGCCTTCTTTTTGGTTTCAGAGGTCAACACTTGAATACATTTGGAAAAAGCGATAGGTTGTTGGAATCTCCATAGAGTTGTGCAGAAATAATACTGGTGACGACCATATTCGCTTGTTCTCTTCCTGATATATTGGGCACCTTTGCAGCTAATGTTCAGCAGACAATTTATAGATGCCGCAGTTATACATATCAGTAGTACGAACGAACGAAATCTTTATTTCATCAGAGTCAAGAAATATGCACTATTGCCTTTTTACATTCCTCTCCTCCAGTAATACCATTCTTAGCGTGTTTTCAGATTAAAATGTTCTTAACTTCATTAATAAGTAATTAAAATTATCATTGTATTCCTATCTGCAGTTTGTTAAATAGGTGGTGTATCAGTCTGTTGAGGCATGTGCAGAATCTGATGATTACCATTTGTTCACTTCTGTAGAACTGGTAATAATGCATCATGTTTTTTTTTTCTGGTGGCCTAGATGCTCTGCTTCCCAATTGTTCTACATTTGCTTCTGATAGTGTGAAAATCCATGACACCATCAGCAGAACTGCCATGCTATGGACTCCAGAGGGAAAGCGAAAGCAAGTGCCGCCAAGAGCCACCTGGTGGAGAACTGTGGATGCGTAGATGAACGCACGAGCCAAAGCTGAGGCACCACACGAAGGATGGCTGTCGACCGAGCAAAGTGGAGACCGTCTGTTACTGCCCTGCAAGACGCCACGAGGCGTGATGGTCGCTCATTGCTTAGTCAGTCAGCGACAAAGAACCAAAGAAAGAAGAAGAAAGAATGTGAAAATAAAAATTGGAGATGTAAGATGTAAATACTACTGGTGAAGATGATGAAAGTGGACATAATTGAAACAATGAAGCAGTGAGAAAGAAGTAATAGTAATAGTAGCAGTAGTAGTAGTAGCAGCAACAGCACCAGCTGAAGTAGTGGTAGGATTCGATAATAATAGTAGTGGTGGTAGTAATCAACATCATTTTCCTTTGCGCTCCTTATGGAGCATGAGGACACCCCTGCTGCTGGTCCTGTAAGAAGCAGCAAACAGTAGTCAATTCTTCTTGCAGCAATTTGTTTTACTTTATGAGTAGTGCCAGGCCCATGCGCCGACTCGTATTAGTCACCTTGTAACGACATTCCCAAAGGTACAGTAATCCCCTTCTTTCTTCGTCTCATCAGGGACCGCTGGTAACGTTACAGGGTGCCGGTAGCAATAGTAATAGATAAATAAAGAACTATAGTAATAGTAGTAGTAGTAGTAATAATAGTCGTAGTAGTAATATTCGTAGTAGTAATAGTCGTAGTAGTAATAGTAGTAATTGTAGTAGTGGTAATAGTAGTAGTAATAATATTAGTAGTAGTAAAAGTAGTACATTTAATTTCCTACATTTTCTTCCTATTTGTTCACCCAAATTCTCTCTTTTATTATCTCTGTATTTCATTTTTCCTGTATATTTTTCATCCATTCGTTTTGCGAATATTATTCTCATATAATTCGCAAACTTTACCTTTTTCCTTTCTCTTAAACTGAGAATCGCGCTAGGACGATATTACGTAGATGTCAGGGCTGCAGGGCGTCATAAGGCGTGATAAGTCGGTTCGCTGAACACAGGACGTAGCAAATCGTCTACATTCTCACCGAGCGCGCGAGCTTCTTCTCGGCATTAGTCCCGGTGAGGTGTGATACTTTACATCTGCACCGGTCAGTATCCAGACATCTGTCTGGAAATCCCAAACTGACACGGCGCTCACTTGGGCAATGGAGTCAGGCTGTCTGGGATTTGAAACTGACACGCGTACATCGTGGTCAGTAGGTGACAGTTACGACACGCGTTAAGCGGACGTAAATGTTGGGAGTAGGGGAGATAATTTCGCTTGGCGAAATAAGTTTGGGCCCTTTGTCTGATTTTAAGATATTGGCCAAGTTTGAAACTTTAATTTCATTCTCGCTCATAGACTCCACAGTAGATAGGTCGCTCGAAAAACAGAATAGCTGTTAGCGAAGATCTCAGTTTGTTTCGGCAATTTGTCGAACTTCTAGACTTCCAGAAATATTTTCAGCAATTTTTATTCTTAAGTTGTGCGACTACCTGTAATTCTGTGGTTGAGGTAATTAATATGATAGATATATAGATTTTGTGAGTGTTAAAGTGTTAAATCGCTTAATTCATTTAAATCAAATTTCTTTAGCGCAGAAGAGAAATAAAGTGGTAGGCTATTATATTTTCTAGGGAAGCATTCAGTGGAAAGCAGACTAATTAAAATTTCTAGCTTATAACGGCAATTGTAGCTATTTATAAATTTAATTTAACTGCTAATACTCAGTCGAGTGTATTTTTCTAAACTAACGTATAAACTCTAGAATCCAGCCTCATGAATGATGACGGGATACGCACGTGTTCCTAATTTATGAGGAGTGCTGATTTTTAAATATAACTTACGTCACGGGAAGTTTAAATGATAAGCAAAGCTCTCTGCTTGCAAGTTTAAATGTAAGTTTTAACCAGTTCAGATTCTGTTTATTATATTATATGTGTTATTTTTCCTCCACACAGTGAAAGTTTTGGGGTGACCCTAACTTTACCAGCACCTAGTAGTAGTTTCCATACTTGTGAAGAAATAGACAGTCCTTATTTTGAACCACGTGGGTTTTCTCAAGTAACACTGATCTGACGGTGCAAGTTAGACAGAAATACTAATATCCCTATAACGGGTTTTCAAAGACTGTAATGATAAATACTGGACCTTGGAGCCAGCACTTAATTTCTTCTAGAAACTCTATATAATTTGCTGCCTGGTGGCGTGAATATTAACAATCATTTCCCGACTAGATTATATCTTGTGGACAAATCTGTGGTGTGACTAAAGTGAATCCTATACTGAGGGAAGGCACCGACCTGACATTCATCATTTTTTTTAGAAACCTACGCTATTGACACTGTGCTCTGTTAACTCCCGCGCCTGGAATAATTGTTAGGTGACTTAATCAGACATTTGAACAAATTTGCATACCCAAGTAGTCGTTCCCGGAGACTCCAAGTTAAACAGGTCTTTTGGAACTGGGGACTTCTTGGCAGTAGACTGCATTTTTTGAGTCTGTGTGAAAATCTAAAATCAATGTGTTCCAAGAGGCAGCAAGCAAAGTCGTGAGTACTAGTGTGAGAAGCCATGGCGGAATGAATGAGTGTACGCTGGTTTGAGTGATATTTTTCACTATTATATCTTTGACACCCTGTTGCTGTCCTATTTGTTTTTTTTCAATCTGCATAATTTGTTGCTAAGGCTAGAGTTCTTGTGTTTTTTGTCTTAGGTTAAATCAGATTTTTTTTTCAAACTCTGTGCATATAATTACGAGATAAAACAAAGACAACTCTTAGACTCAAACCCTATGTATCTGTGACTCGGGCGCCAAAATCTGTTCTCTTAACGGGGCCGGGCTAAACCTAGAGTTAACACTATAACGGGGCTATCATCCTTGCAACATTCCTTGATTTTTTATGACTATGTGTATATGTATTTTCCTTGATGTACTTTCTTTGATGTTGTGAGCCGATTTTTTCCTGATATTAAAATCGCTCTTGAACTAAACAATCGTGTTTGGTCAGCTCGTTCTAGATAATATATATATATCATTGTTATAGTTTTCCCACGTCTGTGTGTTTACCTGTCGTCACGTGTATGTGCGTGCCTGTGAGTGATAGAAATATACGTAATATGTATATTGGTGTAGTCTGTCTGACGCTGTAACAACTGTTGTAGAAGATAGGTGAGAGAGAGAAGAATTCTTTTCGCTTTCAGAGACAGCCACTATATCAAAATCTATCATCTCACGTGTGTGGAAATTCTATTACCTTTCACTAACTCTCACTGAGTCTATCACCTATTCAAACCTATTCAGAAGGGACCAAACCTAGTCTTAATTCTCCTATCGGAAATCTACGACAAATGGGTTCTCGTCCGACGGATTTTTGACCTTAGAATAGGAAGACGATTTGAACTTAGAATAGGAAGACGAGTACGACAAACGTGGACTCGTCTATCTGGATTTTGGACTTAAGATTCTGTATTCTGATATAGAGTAAGAGTGTGATGTCTTGTGAGTTGTTATATCTTTAAATAATTACCCCCTAGACTAGCGATCTGTTTACGGGCGTGCTGACCACACAAACTAATAAGTTTTTTTTTTCCACAGCATCTTTGAATAATATACATTTTGGTTACAGGTTGATTTTGTCGGGATATATGTTAACTGCTGATTGTAATACTAAATGCTGGTAAAGTGGTGAGTGTATAACATTCACTGGGTACTGAGGCAGAACGGCGTTTGAACTAAGTTAAGGAGTGTGTTTCGGACTTTTTTGTCCAGATTAATTCCCTCCCTTACCCGATCTGACTTCAGGGGCGAACTTATAGTGGATTTTTTTTAAAAATTAAGGGATTATTTTTCTCTTTAATTTTTGCAATATTCTTTTGCTTTTCCACTGTAGCAACTTATTTTTCAGTTGTAATCTTAACTACCATTTATTTGGCGTAGTCGTGTTTTGCATTGAGTGCTTTATTGCCGATAATAGCAGCGATAGTTAGATTTTATTTTGGAGGAGGTATCCCAGGGTTAAGGATATCATCTTTTGATTTTTGGTTTTTTTTTTTCTCGTAAGTGGTAGGAACCAGGTTATTCTTTTTCCTATTTTCTATCTCCACGTGTCTCAGTCACTGACATAATATGGCCGAGAGGGCAAAGCTTAGACAACTCCTCAGGGACGAAGCGAGAGAGGAGGGACTGGAAGGAGAAGAAGCGAAAGCTTTTGTCAGAGACGAACTTGAGAGATATGATGCGGAGAGGAAAGAAGAAGAACGAAGGAGGATAGAAGCGAAAAAAGACCTGCTATTACAGCAGAAGAAGATGGATGAGGAAATGGAAATCCGCAGGGAGAGAGAAAAGAGAGAAGAGAGAGACAGCATGAGAAGGAGAGGGAGGAGAGACAGCAGAGAAGGAGAGGGAGGAGAGACAGCATGAGGAAAGAGAAAATGAGCAACGACGACAGCATGAGCTGGCGCTTAAGACTCTAGAGTTCCAAAGCCGTGGTGCTGCCTCTACCTCCAGCAATGGAGAGTCTTCTCCTCATTCTTCCTTAACTGACCCTGCTAACACTCAATCTCTTCAACTAAATGCTATGTCTTTCACTCTTGAATCTTTTCCTTGTCCAAATGAGAAGATTGACACATGGTTAGAAAAATTTGAGAAAATTGCAACTCTGTACGGGTAGAGAGGTCGCGTTGGAATATGAAACTTTCCCAGGCCCTAAAAGGTTCTGCTTATGATGTTTATTCTAAGCTGGAAAGTAGCCAACAAGACGACTACGATGTGTTGAAGAAAGCGTTACTGGAGCGCTTTGAAATGAACGCTCGCAAGTTTTTGCAACTGTTTCGCAACAGCCGGAAAGAGAATTCTGAAACTTTTCACCAGTTCTCATCTCGTCTTAAGGGATATCTAACAAAGTGCCTTGAGCTTTCGCAGCTCCCCTCTACCTATGAAGGTCTTGAGGAACTTGTTCTAACTGAACAAATAAAGAACACTTTGTCTGCTGATACCCGGAGATTTCTCGCTGAGCAGGGGGCAGAAAAACTTGAAGACATTTTGGAAAAGTCTGAGCGTTATCACAATGCGCTGGCTGAACTACCGGCCACAAAGCGGAAACCGACAGAGGAGCATTTTCGAAAACATAACCTAGAGCAATCTTCTCAGGCTTCTAACCAAAACAACCACAGAGAAACTGGACCTCAAAACCCCCCTCCTGAAAAATCCAAGTTCTACAAGAACAAGTACCCCAACCACCCCAAACAGTCTGATCAACCCGACCGCCCTACATGGCAGCGTAGCCAGAAAGGACAAGGTGGCAAAGGGAGAACCCCCGAGCACGGGACATATGATCAGACCGAGCACACCGAGCCTAAACGCATCGGATGCTTATTAACAGTCTCGCAAGGCGGAATTATTGACAGTGATTCCCAACCTGTTGGGGATAGACCCTCAACGCGAGGTACTGTTACTTTGAACGGTTCTCAAACTTCTTGCTTATTTGACACGGGGCTTTCTTATGATTGCATTGTTGCCAGAAACCTGGTTAAACCCGGTCAAGAGACAGGAGAGACCGTCAAACTTTGTGGAGTTCGTAAGAGTGATGCACCTACAGCGCTTCCCATCGCATTGGTGGAGATACACTCTGACTTTGTCAGAGGTGTGATCAAAGCGGCTGTTATGGATGATCCCATCTACCCAGTCATACTTGGCGGGAGATACGTGTGTATTGGGAAACCGGAAGAGCCGATTGTGGCAGCAGTAACTACAAGAGGGCAAACCAAGAAGGAACGGGAGCCTGCGCCAAATTTGTTACCTATGGAACTTAAAGAAGCGCAATACAAGGACCCTACTTTGGCACCCTGCTTTAGGAAACTGCCCATGGCTAAGGAACCCAAACAGCACGGGGACATTTTTTCTGAGGATGGCGTACTTTATCGGAGAACGGGCAAGCCTGACCAAGGTTACAACCAGCTCCTAGTACCGAAACAGTACAGAAGCCAAATCCTAGAAATGGGGCACTCTCTTCCCTTTAGCGGACATATGGGACAGAACGCCACAAACCAACGTATAACCACTCATTATTGGTGGCCTGGAGTGAATACTGATATTATCAGATATGTCAAATCCTGTGCCCAGTGCCAACGTGTACCACCCAAGCAACGGACCCCCCCAGTCCACATGGGTGAAATGCCAATAATGGGAACACCATTCGAACGGGTTGTGATCGACATTTTAGGGCCTTTCGAAAGGACTAAAAGAAGGAACAGGTTCATCCTGACCTTAGTCGATACATGCACTTTATGGGCAGAAGCTATCCCGCTAACATGCGCAGATGCCAAGCATGTCGCAGAAGCCCTCGTGCAGATTTTCACTCGGTTGGGATTCCCTCAGCAAGTGTTGACGGATAATGGATCTCCATACCGAAACCTGTTGATGGATGAGATCGTTAAGATCTTGAGGACCCAACACATCCACACTAAGCCATATACTCCGGCGGGAAATGGGCTCGTGGAACGTGCTAATGGAAACCTCACCATGATGCTAAGTAAGCTGGCACAAGTGAAACCTGAAGATTGGGATCTCTGTATTCCTGCAGCATTATTTGGCTACAGAGAATCTCCTCATACTTCCACAGGATTTCCGCCAGCTACACTCTTATTTGGCAGACCCATTAAGGGCCCGCTTGAAGCCTTACTTCAGTCTCTGACAGACGAGAAGGCGGATGAGACAGTCGTCTCAGCAAGTAAATATGTGTCGGTTTTAAAGGAACGGTTGAAACTAGGGTGGGACCTAGCAACGACTAACTTTAAGCGAGCACGCACCAAGCACGCTAACCGATACAGGAAAGTCGCGGAAGAGAGAGAACTGGAAGCAGGAGAGAAAGTTTTGGTGTTGCTCCCTACCGAGAACAACCAACTGAAGATCGGATGGCAAGGGCCGTTTACCGTCCTGAAAAAGATTTCTAAGGCTAACTACCAGATCTCTATTGAAGGAAAGGAGAAGGTTTTCCATTTAAATCTCTTAAAGAGATACTTGGAAAAACCAGTGCCAACCTCCGACCATCTCCTGACGATCGCCAAAACTGACGAAGATGATGATAGTGGCAGGGATATTCCACCGCTATCACAGGAAATCTTTCAAAAATGTCAGAAGCGGCGACGCTCTTTCAAGCGCGCATATGAGACATTCCAGGGGAAGGAAACTTTGAGGAGTGGACTTGAGTAGGAATTGGACAGAGATGGAGGGGGAAGAGGAGAGGGAAGAAGACAGACACCCCGAAGCTACGGTTATAGGAAATTAAACTCCATAACGTAGACATGGAGTGCTTCCATATCTTAAAGGGGGGAGGCTCTGTCACGTAGGGTTTATATTCATTTAATTTCCTACATTTTCTTCCTATTTGTTCACCCAAACTCTCTCTTTTAATATCTCTGTATTTTTTTTCCTGTGTATTTTTCATCCATTCGTTTTGCGAATATTATTCTCATATAATTCGCAAACTTTACCTTTTTCCTTTCTCTTAAACTGAGAATCGCGCTAGGACGATATTACGTAGATGTCAGGGCTGCAGGGCGTCATAAGGCGTGATAAGTCGGTTCGCTGAACACAGGACGTAGCAAATCGTCTACATTCTCACCGAGCGCGCGAGCTTCTTCTCGGCATTAGTCCCGGTGAGGTGTGATACTTTACATCTGCACCGGCAGTATCCAGACATTTGGCTGGAAAATCCCAAACTGACACGGCGCTCACTTGGGCAATGGAGTCAGGCTGTCTGGGATTTGAAACTGACACGCGTACATCGTGGTCAGTAGGTGACAGTTACGACACGCGTTAAGCGGACGTAAATGTTGGGAGTAGGGGAGATAATTTCGCTTGGCGAAATAAGTTTGGGCCCTTTGTCTGATTTTAAGATATTGGCCAAGTTTGAAACTTTAATTTCATTCTCGCTCATAGACTCCACAGTAGATAGGTCGCTCGAAAAACAGAATAGCTGTTAGCGAAGATCTCAGTTTGTTTCGGCAATTTGTCGAACTTCTAGACTTCCAGAAATATTTTCAGCAATTTTTATTCTTAAGTTGTGCGACTACCTGTAATTCTGTGGTTGAGGTAATTAATATGATAGATATATAGATTTTGTGAGTGTTAAAGTGTTAAATCGCTTAATTCATTTAAATCTATTTCTTTAGCGCAGAAGAGAAATAAAGTGGTAGGCTATTATATTTTCTAGGGAAGCATTCAGTGGAAAGCAGACTAATTAAAATTTCTAGCTTATAACGGCAATTGTAGCTATTTATAAATTTAATTTAACTGCTAATACTCAGTCGAGTGTATTTTTCTAAACTAACGTATAAACTCTAGAATCCAGCCTCATGAATGATGACGGGATACGCACGTGTTCCTAATTTATGAGGAGTGCTGATTTTTAAATATAACTTACGTCACGGGAAGTTTAAATGATAAGCAAAGCTCTCTGCTTGCAAGTTTAAATGTAAGTTTTAACCAGTTCAGATTCTGTGTATTATATTATATGTGTTATTTTTCCTCCACACAGTGAAAGTTTTGGGGTGACCCTAACTTTACCAGCACCTAGTAGTAGTTTCCATACTTGTGAAGAAATAGACAGTCCTTATTTTGAACCACGTGGGTTTTCTCAAGTAACACTGATCTGACGGTGCAAGTTAGACAGAAATACTAATATCCCTATAACGGGTTTTCAAAGACTGTAATGATAAATACTGGACCTTGGAGCCAGCACTTAATTTCTTCTAGAAACTCTATATAATTTGCTGCCTGGTGGCGTGAATATTAACAATCATTTCCCGACTAGATTATATCTTGTGGACAAATCTGTGGTGTGACTAAAGTGAATCCTATACTGAGGGAAGGCACCGACCTGACATTCATCATTTTTTTTTTAGAAACCTACGCTATTGACACTGTGCTCTGTTAACTCCCGCGCCTGGAATAAATTGTTAGGTGACTTAATCAGACATTTGAACAAATTTGCATACCCAAGTAGTCGTTCCCGGAGACTCCAAGTTAAACAGGTCTTTTGGAACTGGGGACTTCTTGGCAGTAGACTGCATTTTTTGAGTCTGTGTGAAAATCTAAAATCAATGTGTTCCAAGAGGCAGCAAGCAAAGTCGTGAGTACTAGTGTGAGAAGCCATGGCGGATGAATGAGTGTACGCTGGTTTGAGTGATATTTTTCACTATTATATCTTTGACACCCTGTTGCTGTCCTATTTGTTTTTTTTTCAATCTGCATAATTTGTTGCTAAGGCTAGAGTTCTTGTGTTTTTGTCTTAGGTTAAATCAGATTTTTTTCAAACTCTGTGCATATAATTACGAGATAAAACAAAGACAACTCTTAGACTCAAACCCTATGTATCTGTGACTCGGGCGCCAAAATCTGTTCTCTTAACGGGGCCGGGCTAAACCTAGAGTTAACACTATAACGGGGCTATCATCCTTGCAACATTCCTTGATTTTTTATGACTATGTGTATATGTATTTTCCTTGATGTACTTTCTTTGATGTTGTGAGCCGATTTTTTCCTGATATTAAAATCGCTCTTGAACTAAACAATCGTGTTTGGTCAGCTCGTTCTAGATATATATATATATCATTGTTATAGTTTTCCCACGTCTGTGTGTTTACCTGTCGTCACGTGTATGTGCGTGCCTATGAGTGATAGAAATATACGTAATAGCAAATCAACAATAATAGCTGTTTGGGTAACACAAAAGGTAAAGAAGAATCATGTGAAGGCATTATAGACAACAAGATGAAAATAAAAGATACCGAGGAGAAAAAAAAAAGAGTGATATAGGACTATTACAGAAGTAGGCGGCACCAAAATTGAGCTATAAGGGCAAGAACACGTCTGACAAATTAGAATTAGGAGCAACAGTGTCACGAAATGTGCTATTACTCTCTATACGGGGATCTCCTGGTTGATCCCATGTTAGACAACAGTCTTTTTGGTGGGCGAGCTATTTCGGTTCTCCTAACAAGGGATTCAAGCTACGAGGACGTCGGACTGTTAAAACTAGATAAAACGAGGGGAGTGGGTTAGATTTGGTAGAAAAGAGTGGGAAGTTGGTTTTTAAAAATAAACAGTGGAACTGGTTGAAGAACTTCTGTCGTCATTGGGTAGAGCGGTTAGGGATGGACGCAAGCAGACACACAATTTTGATTATTTTACGGGTTGGAGGAGAGGAACAGGGGAAGTGTACGAGTGAAAAATAATAAACATCCGTTAAAATTTGAAATCATGCGTTAAGGTAGAAATCCGAATTACTTGTTAAGAGGTTCATGTTCATTATATTTGTCAAATACGAATCCATTTCGGACAGACTGCTTACTCAGTTGCATTGCTGGGATTTGTATTTATTTGTTTGGTAGTAAATTATGTCGAGGTGTTGTCACGTGCTGGCCTTCAAAGTATGTATACGCTTCTTAGACAGCGCAGACTTCGCTGGCTTGGCCATGTTCGCCGCATGGAAGATGGACGCATCCCAAAAGATATCTTCTACGGACAATTAGCAGATGGCAAGAGAACAGTTGGGCGACCACAGCTGAGGTTCAAAGATGTGTGCAAGAGAGATATGAGGGCACTGGACATGGATCCAGCAACATGGGAGGATGAAGCTGCCGATCGCACTAAGTGGCGATGCTATTTACGGCGCCACCTCAGATTGGGCGAAGAGAGGCTCACACAAGAAGCAGAGGTGAGGAGAAAACTGCACCAGGAAAATAAGCAGCTGAGGGCTGTCACCTCAGGGGCGCATTCCCATAGTCAGTTATGACTGAAGGGGCTATTATTATTATTATTATAGTAAATTATGAGTATTAGGATGCACCTTTTGTGCCTATACTTATCTACTCTTATGACTTGGCACTCTCTTGTTTGAAAAAAATATATTTTTGGTTTAGGTATGTTTCCTGGACGCTGGCTACATCGATAGTTTCTACGTGCAGTCTTGCTGCTAGTTCTTATTTAAGACTTCTACGTTCCGTTGGAGAATGTTTAATTGTTTTGTTTTGCCGGTGTTTTGGATTAGTTATACCCTCCCCCCCCCCCCCCCCCTCCTCAACCTGGATTTCGACCCCTCGCTCCCAAAGATGAAACAAGGTCACCGTCAGTATCCCGGGGTGGACCTCTGTGAGGCTTTGGGATCGGCATTTCTTCTTCCTGGATACCTTAGGTAAAATGCCACATGATTTAAAAAAAGACATTTTTTTAAAGCTTATAAACACACTGCGCTATAGTTTATAACTGAGCTACGATATTTGCACCTTTCAGTTCGGCACATCCGATTTGAGCAAGCATTTTTATTCTGTTTTGTTTTCCTTAGCCTTTGACTGTCCCCAGCCTACTTGCGAGCTAGCCCGTGATCTAAAATCAGAGTTATCCTTCAGTCAGATAGGTTGCTTTCCAAGACTCACGAACCTCATCTACGCGAAGCATTCTGGTTTTGAGGTGTCAGAAACTCTCCTTAGGGGTCGCCCACATATGACGTCACGCAGTTAGGGGGAGGGGGTCAAAATTTTGTGACGTTGTGTGGCGATGGTATGAAGGGGGAGGTGTTTAGAAAAATGTGACATCACACAGAAGTAAAAGAATCATACTCGCTTCTTACATAAATTATGTTTCTACTTTTATCGGCAATATTTAACCTTTATCCACATTAGTTAACTTTTATCTGCAATAGTTAAATTTTTGCCGTAATAGATAACAACTCCCTCTTTTACGACGTATATCACCTATATTACTCTCAGGCGTGCCGTAACGTACGTCAGTCACAAACTTTTTCCCACCAAAGCTGCAGTCTGGAAATTAAGTAAAAGGCGTGCGCTTCTGGCCTTTACACTAAACTGCACGACGGTCAATGTAACCACAAAAGTTGCAGTTATATTTTAAATAATAAATAGAAAACATATTGTAAAGTGTCAAAATATACAATATATATTATTGTTATATTTTGCCGTTTTATTATTTTGACAGAGAGGAGGATAAATTGCATCCCTTGAAAAAAAAAGCCAACAATTTTTTTTCAAAAACTTTACAAACGTTGGTAAAATAACTTCATTCATAATCACTAAATGAGTTCCCTAGTCTTCAAAATGTACTGCAGATGCTGATAGGTTAAGATGTTAGCCTTAGCTTTTTCTGCGTCATTATTTTGTCGCTTATATTTACTAGTTTGTTATTATTTTTGTTAAACCACATGATTGCTCCCTTTTGAAAGGAAACAGAATAAATTACATTCCTTAAAAAAAAAATTAAAAAAAAAAACCAAGATAATTCCATTTTCTTCAAAATTTTACAAAAATGGGTAAAATAACTTCATTCAGAATCAACAAAATGAGTTTCCCAGTCTTCTAAATGTGATGTACTGCATATGCTGAAAGGTTAAGATATTAGCTTTAATTATTTCCCTGTCATTAAGGGGATCGGAGTGGCTAAGAGGTATGGCGTCCGCCTCGAATTCTAGATGCACCGGGTTCGATTCGCAGTAGAGGGAATATAATTTATGAAAATTTTTGTTTCAGAACCAGTGCTCCATATGATGTTATACTCCTTCCTGGTCTCATAGGTAGTGAAATCTGATGCCTAGGCTTCTCGGATAAGGGCGAAAACATAGTCCCGTGTGCAAGTTGCGCACGTTAAAAATCCCAAGGCAGTTGGAAATTACAAAAGTCCGCCGCCCTGGCAAAATTTAAACAATTAGAATCCTACCCACCACAAAAATATTTGTAGAATGTGTGATACCTATATACACGCATTGGGGTTCTCGGCGGTGCTACGGAGTTCGTGCACTGTGCTGAGATCCTTCTCGTGTGATCTAAGGGATGAGATCGGCGCACTGATGGAGTTGTCCACGTGCAATGAAGATAGTCCTTAAAACCAAACAAACCTGTCATTATTTTGACAGGTATACTTACTAGTTAATATTATAATCTCAACTGAAATATCGGATAGTCGTTATAACCGTTAACTGGTTTTAATTGTTTTTAATTATATATTTATATTTTAAATAATGTAATACATTACATTCTAAGGTATTAGAAAACAAAACACAGACTAAATAAATTGTGATGCTTAAAATTAGATTTAAAAAAAAAAACAGTAACAGGTTATCACCATCGCGACATCAGTTTCATGAGATCAAAGAAATGTATCGATATTAAAATAAGTGGCATCCAACACAAAAATCCCCAAACAAACATCAGAACTTGTTCTCAAAGTCTGACAACTCAGCAAGAGGAGCAGATTGACAGTATTGACTTCATCAATCATTTCAGGAAGAAAATAGATGGGGACGAGAGAAGCATGAGACAGACCGCCAACGTTATGAGAGAAATATATATAATAATATGAGAGTGAACGAAAAAGAAGAGTGCGTTGCTCTTACACAGTTTAGTGTAGGACAGGGGTTCTCAAACTTTTTTTGAAACTCAGTACCCCAAAACACAGCCAAATAAATTAATGAGACTCTTGATTCTGTTTCTTGTCAACCATCAGTTTTATTCTAGCCACAGTTTTTAAAGAGATACCCTCATATCCTGTTCAACCTTACAGTTTGTTTCTTGCTTTGTATTTGCAGACATGATTCGCAGCTCTCTCTCTCTCTCTCTCTCTCTCTCTCTCTCTCTCTCTCTCTCTCTCTCTCTCTCTCTCTCTCTCTCTCTCTCTCTCTCTCTCTCTCTCTCTCTCTCTCTCTCTCTCTCTCTCTCTCTCTCTCTCTCTCTCTCTCTCTCTCTCTCTCTCTCTCTCTCTCTCTCTCTCTTTCTCTCTCTCTCCGGTTCAGAACTTTTTGTCTCTAACATTACTACTTGTGGACTATAACAATAGGATAATGTAGTAATGTACCAAATATTCCCCGTACGCTCTTCAGTGTTGCCACTCCTAGGTGCATTCACTTAGATCTAGGTTTTTTTTGGTCCCGTCTAGATGTCATTTTCCTTCATTAGTTGAAGAACGCTACCCAGATTTCGCCCAAAATCGCCCCAAAATTTCCCCAAATAGCCCAAGTCGCCGATATCTAGATTTTTTCAAAATTCAGAGTGGGAACGCTGACGCCCTTGACAAGCATCTTGTACCCCCGCGAGTATAGTGTCCTCAGACTGGAATCCTTGATGTAGGATAAGTGTATTGTGACCGTGTGTCTATTTTCTGGCATCAATTGCGGCAGGGCTCGTCAGTGAGACTATATAGCAGAATGTTTATCCTCTTAATAAGCTGCATGCTTATATACATGTATGCAGATAGGTTGGTAGCAATGTAAAAAGGTAAAGATGGTCCCATAGCAGATATTGTGAGTTATAAGTGTTAGAGACTTCACTATACTAGGTCCAGCTTCCAGAGGTTGGGTGACCAGTTCACTGTATCGCTACCTTTGTCTTCCCTAACTCTAGGGCAGAGCCAGGTACCCAATTACAGCTGGGTACACTGGAGCGTGGCCGCCACCGTTTTTGAACTTGGTAACTTTGCCGTGCGCGGCCAGCGCTCTCACAACTCTGCCAGTCGGACTCTAGGTATCAATGTACATAAGTATATATACATGTACATATGTATTTTAATACTGTTTACACACTTTTTTCCTGTTTACAGTTTTAATACTTTTCATTCACGCAATTTTCCACTTTTTGGCTGTACATCATGCAGAATCACGCATTGTTAACATAGAAAGTGAAGTTTAAGAGAGAAAGAGAGAGAGAGAGAGAGAGAGAGAGAGAGAGAGAGAGAGAGAGAGAGAGAGAGAGACGGAGGGGGAAGGGAGAGTGAGATAGAGAGATAGCCAGAGGAAAGTAAATGCTTAGAAGTTGAGGCAAAGTAATAATGTGTCCCTATCGTTGTTGAGGTTTTTATAGCTTAAAATATTTGCAGGAAGGGATGTAGCTGGTCCCGTGCTCAACCTTCCGTAGTCGCCTTGCACGAATTGCAAAGCAGGTTACAGTATTACCGTTCTTATCTTCCCTGCTCTATCGGGCTCTGCTAACGAACATGGATAGAAAAGAACGCTAGGAGAAGTCGCTGGCGTTGGAAAGGACAACTAGTTGATAGCATTACAATGCAGCCCTTCTTCTGGAATCGTCAGGGTAAAAGACAAAGAGGGAGGAGAATACACACGGAAAAGAGAACTACAGGCGGGTGGGAAATGGATTAAGACGAGATGGAAAGACCTTGAACGGATGACACATGATAGGATGGCGTGGCATGTTTTGGTTGAGGACATGTGCTTTATGGGGAGCTGTAAGGTATTTGATTGCTTGATTAACAAAGCAATGAATCTAGGTGTTTCTTTCCTTGTCTGCTGTTACTGCCACGAAGCGCCGTGACAAAATTCTGGAGCGTTTCATAGCCTTTTCAGCAGGGTTAGTATTCATGAAATTCACCAGCCACTAACTCTAGCCCTTTCAATGGCACACTAAGAGGGTGATGCTGTGGGGGGGAGGGAGGGGGGAGGGGTTGTTCGCTCCGGATACAGCCAGAAGGAGGGTGCCATCAGACACTAATATGACACTACTTATGGTTAAATATTTACTTGCAAGTGTGTTTCTGTATGGGGAGGGGGTGCCGAAGGTAAGCTCCGCCCCTGATGTAAAATACTTTAAATCGCTCCGGATCTCTTTGTTTTTGTACTACTATATATCTCGGTGCCCCGTTGTCACGGTATTATTATGTATGTTTCATGTTGGCCCCACTTAAATTTGTCACCAGTTTAAATTTACGCGCTGGCATATTTATCTGCCAACATGAGGTGCTTTGCACAATAGTCTTTTATTAATGAACGCGATTATGCGTAGACGTCAGTGAATAGTGATGACGGTGTAGGGTGTTATGCTAATGCATAACAACGGTCTTTCAGGACCCTTTGATGATTCGTATCCGTCTAAGCAAGACGTGATTTATAGTACTCCAAGATTTTAAGTGTGCAGATTTCTCCTCAACTATTTAACCAAGGGTCGTCGCTTCTAATTTACTGATGCTATGATCGAGCATCTTATCTTGATGAGTAATTTATTCCTTTGAGGAAGGAATGCAGGGAGTACATTTATTATAATTATTTATATCGCCAAACTCCAGTTATCATTGCACCGATGTTCCGCCAGACGGCATCGCGAGTACACAGGCTGGACATTTGACGATACGTATTGAATTATGGAGACTGCACTGATGTATTGATTGAATTAATGCCATGAATGTCTTGATGTCTTGATGTCTTTTCGTCAATAAATGTGAAATGATCGTGGACTCAACCACGAAGAGCTGTCAAGTCACTCCAGTTGACTATTACCATGGGACACTTACATTCGCAAATAACCATCTATCAGCACAATTGCTCAAACTAGAATATATTATAATCAAACGGCGCAAGCAAAGTTCAATATAAATCCCCCCCCCCCCCCCCCTCAACACCCGTGTACTTCGGTAGGTGGGGGGGGGGGGGTGGTTCTCTGAGGAGGTAATATGAGGTTGTGTATAAGGCTTGTAAATCCCATCATGTCAAACAAGTTGCCACATTAACCACCGATGCATGTAAATGATTCGTGCAGGCTTCCTGTAGGAAACAGCCGCAGCACTTGCTCCATGCTCCGCCAGAAGAGCAAAGGAAAATGAAAGAATATATTACATCCTTGCGTTTTAGTGTTGAAGATACGTGTGGCCGGGTTGGTTTGTTTCCATCCTGACCAGTTGTTCAAACCGATCCCCTCTCTGTGTCTCTAAACACCTCGAACATTCCCTAGTTTCACCACTTTTCACGATAGCGGTGTTTCTTATCTTATTCAGAGTATAATGATTACATTCAGGAATGCCAGAAGAATGCAATGATTAATAGTGGCAGACAGATATAAAAAAATGGGCATGAATAAAACACAGAAGTCAGAGTAATAAACACTACGGATTAGAAGTGGTTAACGTCTGATGAAAACATATATCAGATGTGCATATACGCAACACGCATTGACACGTATACGTTTGTGTGTATATATATATATATATATATATATATGTATATATATATATCTTACTTAGTCGTTCCTATTTTACCGTGAGGTGTAGAGGTTTGGAAGAGAGAGTGCCAAACTATCCTATTGACTGTCTTCCCCCTGACCTGGTTCTATTCTAGTCCTCGGTCGTTCTGAGACTGTCTAACGATGTCCTCCCAGCGGACTCTGGGTCGTCCTGAAGGTCTGGATCCCTGGATATATATATATATATATATATATATATATATATATATATATATATATATATATATATATATATATATATATATATATATATATATATATATACATATATATATATATATATATATATACATATGAGGTATGATGTATTTTTTGCTACAATTCTTCAGGCATGTTGTAACAGACCACTAATATAAGGCTGTGCATGGGACTGGCATTTCATCGTTCAAAAACAAATAGCTACAAAAACACCTGCTGCAAGAGCAGCTTTTACGTAGGTTTCCTGCAAGTGGACCAGCTGCATTCGTGGCTGCAAACTCCACGGAGAGCAATAAAGAATATGAACATGATGATGATAATTCTGTACTGCACAGTTAGTCTTAGTATTACTTCGTCAGGTCCTTCCCTCTCAGTCATTTGCCTTTTTTCGTCAGTTTTGTCTCACGCTATCCACATATGATTTAAGACGTGATGACTCCATGGTCGACATATTATAAATAACCAGAGATACGCTGCTCTCTCTCTGTCTCTCTCTCTCTCTCTTGGATCCTTAACCCTTGACTGACCAAGCAGTCAGTGACCATCACGCCTAGTGGTGTCTTGTAGGTCAGCAACAAACTGTCCCCATTTTGCTCGGCCGGTGTCCAACCTTCGTGCCGTGCCCCAAGTCTAGTTCATGCTTTGCATCTCAGCCTCCACTGCCAGGTTGTCTTTGCTTTGCCTCTCTTTCGTCGTCCTTCTGGTCCATAACATAGCAGTTCTGATGATGGTGTCAGGGTCATTTCTGAGGACATGGCCAACCCAGTTCCAGCGTTTGCCTGATACTCTGATATACAGTATTAAACAAAGCGAAAAGGAATTACAGGAAATGATTGATACAGTAGTGACAGAAAGTGAAAATAAAGACTTTAGCCTTAATAGCAGCAAAGACAGAAGTAATGGTCACCTAGAAGAAAAAAATTTCTCTAGAATGCACTATCAAAGTACATGGCACAGTTTTAAAACAAGTCAATAGATTAAGATACCTGGGTACATTAGTAACATCGCATGGAAGATGTATCCCAGAAGTGAAGAGTAGAATTTCTATAAATTGAAAAGTAATTTGTGCAATAACTCTTTCTCAATGAAAGTAAGACAGAGAGTTCTTCCTGTGTTATGTATAGCCAATCCTCACATACGGAAGCGAGTCATTGACAATTAGTGAACAAGTAGGAAACGTACTAAAGGTCACATAGATGTGGTTTTAAAGAAGTTGTGGAGAGACATGATTAACTACGCCACCTGGCATGATACTAGATAATGATGATGATTACTGTATGGGCCCCAGTGCATAAGAAGGGACAAACTATAAGCTGTCAAAGAATAACTGGGGAAAAGTAACAGTCTTTGTGTTGCGAGTTAAGACAAAAAGTAATTAAAAATCACTAAGGCAATGTTCATACTACAGACAGGGCCGGATTAAGCCATTAAGGGCCTCTAGGCTTATTTGGTGTTTAGGGACCCCCCCTCTTTTTCACCTAATAAGCAATGATTTTTTAAAACCACTTAGCATGTGATGGTATATACTAGTATTATTAATAGACTGGTATATTAATATGTTAGCATTGCTTACCTCTTGCATTAGTAATTATTTTTTTTATTACTATTTAGCAGTATTATTATTTTTTTTTAATAAACACAATGATCACATTTTATTGATTTTTTTTTCTGTTTTTGTTTCAACCATTTCTTCGACAACTGGCAAGAAATCAGTTTTTCTAAGAATAGAAGATTCTATGCGTATCAACGCCAACATTTTCTTTTTGTACATAAATCTATGCATTAAATTTTTTTTTTTTACCTTTATGCACGGCCCTCAAGAGCTCCGGGCCCCTAGGCTTCAGCCTACTCAGCCTACTTAGCCTACTCAGCCTACTAGCCTACTTAGCCTAATTGGTAATCCAGCTCTGACTACAGTGCATTATTTTTGCATTTTTATATCTTCATTTGTACCCATTGGATATACTGTACATCAAACAAATGTTAAACCACAGAACAAGAAAAACCAGCTGACAAACACGGTTTATATTTTAATTTTTTTTATTTATTCCTAGAAATGAAATAAATAAAATCTATTATGGCCAATAAAGCGATGTTAAAGGAGAAAGGGAGCCGCGGTAGCATAGTGGTTAGTGCACTGGCTTCCTAGCTCAGTGGTCTATGGTTCGATCCCCAGATGAGGTGCGACTTGTTTTAGGTCGCAAACGGCTCCTGGGTCGACCCACCCCCAAATGGGTACCAGAGCAACTCTGGGAAAGTTAAGGCGGCCGGCGTGATGCTGACCACATCACCCCTAGTGTGCCGATGTTCAAGAAAATATGGGCCTAACACCATATTCCCAATATGCCTCAATGGGCGTGTAACGGGATCCTTTACCTTTACCGTAAAGGAGAAAGAAGCGAAAAAAAAAAAAAGTTGCCCGCTATGAAATCATATGTTGAACGCAACGATCTCACGTCAACTTGTAATGTTAATGTGATATATAATTGTGTCTGATAAAGTGGCACTTAACTTGTCTTTATTTTGACGTTTGTTTCATATGAATTAGTTGGATAGGAGTCAAGATATAACGATTTAAAAATATGAAGTGATTTTTCAAGCATCATGTACCTCGTATTTTATCATTAAAGTCATTTGCTGAATTTTTCTACAGATTTTTGTTTTTAAACAACCCTGGGGTCCACAAAATGACGAGACTTACAACAGCTATTGCCTTAAAGGGGTCCTGTCTATCGTTCATCAATAAACTCACCCTCATGTATCTCTCACTCATCAATTACCATACTCACTCACCTCCAGCGGTCGATCTTTTGTAAGAACTGAATTAATCTGCACCGCGGTAGGATTGATCTGTGACGTGTAATCCGACTTGCTCGCACAAATGTTTACTAATGTAGTGAAATTGACAGAGATACAACGGTAAAATACCTCCAAAGATAACATGTAAGGATAAAAACATAATGCGTAGGCTGCTGATAGTACATGATCGCCCAGACCGCGGGTCATCACCCTCCATAAAAATTGACTTGCTAAGACAGGAGGGGAACGGCGGATAAAAAGGAAAAAATATGACTGAAAAGATTGCGTGAGACTAGAAAGGCTAAGGAGACGCAATTGGGGGGGAAACGGAGAAAAGTCACGTTTCCCAAGTTGACATACAGTAAGGAACTCGACAGAAGGGACCTTGGATATGTTACGCCACAGTCATTTATTGGTCGCTTTTGCGATACCAAGCCTTTGATTTGAATTCAGCGGCAGAACGCGGATGTTTGGAATATTACAAAAATTAAAAAGTAACTTTTTCGTAATATTAATGTTAGGAATATAAAAATTAGCTGGCCGGATGGCCCATTCTGAGCAGTGAACTAATATGTTCTTAATTTTACAGACGGATAGATAATATTGAAGATAATGACAAAAGACAGTGTTGTTCACATCAACGACAGACTGTATGGAATAAAAAGTGTCGCTATTTGCACAAAAAAACACGACCTCGAGACGCAGGTGTTCAAATCTACTTAGTAGGGAAGCGAAGGGACATTGGAGGGAGCTGTGTCTAAATATAACTTTTAACGACAAAATTTTGGAGGGGAGAGAAAGGTTGGTTCAAAAATCAAGTACATTTTGAAAAAAAAAACAAGTAGAGACGGACAGACTAACAGATAAACATCCATACTTGACTGAAGCATGACTGAAATGACTTTAGGGTAGGAAATTTGAATTTCAAATAAACCTAGGCAGTGATTGGCCACAGACAATCATTTTATCGGCGCTCAGACGCGCAAGTGGGGCCATTCCTCAATAGTTGTTCGATGATAGACACAGTATTTTTAAAGTGTGGTGATTTCCAAATGAAAGAAAGTGAAATAAGTTCAGGGACGCCATACTATAGCCAGCAGCTCAGCTGAGTTTTGCTAGCATTTCTGTGTTCTTTATTCATAATCTGGTAAGATTGAAATTATTTCTTTGTATATTTTGAATATTGTTTAATGTTCGAGTGATTTGATACTGCCATATCGAAATCTAGCCTTACAAACAAGTAGGGATTTGCTCTAGACCCCCCGCCCAAGTCAGGGTCTAGGGACCAACAATATACATAAACTCCAGTAAGGGTTAGGAACGACAGATCAAGTGTTGAGAATAATGAAACATATTACCTATCCACTTTTAGGGAAGGAAACTAATAAATATTTTTCAGAATCTATAGTCTGGGAGGACCTATCTGATGTAAAACCACCATGGTAAATGTGCTGTTTGGTCAGAGAGATCTGACCTGTCTGTATGATGTGGTTGTTGTGTCCGTGTTGTGTCCAGACGTGGGTAGAGAATAGAATTTTGACACATAGCCAATACTTTGATTGCAGAGCTGTGAGTTTCAGCTGTCAACAAGGCGGTGTCCATTCAGTTGGTGATTTTACTCGAGTGTATCTGTGCAGTACGTTGTGACAGAGACCACTATTATTGCCCGCCAGCACGGAGAGGTGGGACCACCAGATTTCAGCACCAGAGCTACATATGCAAGATGAGTGAGCCTCTGGTCTGCTGGAAGTTCACCAACGCCTTTTAGTTACTAATACCCCATAAAACTCCTGCAATTTACTGGACACTGTGTAGTCAATATAGACAGGTGTGATGAGGCCACCCCAACAGCACAAGCATTAACTATCCTCCCAAGTAGATGACTACTAGAACATTTTAATAAAACTAACTAGTCTAGTACTTAAATATGTACACTCTTGCATTTATTATGTAACATTCCATGCATATCTTTCATAAATTTTAAATCCTTTTTTTTTTAAAAAAAGTTCTGGTCAACATAAAACTTGATCCAGAACAAATAAATGTAATATAATTCTATCAAAAATTTTACACTCTTGAGTTAGTTCAGTGTATTATAATATTTGTTAAATATTATTAGTCTGCTTAAATATTTGTGGGTGTATCTATAACTATCACACCACATTACACATCATTACCCTAGACATTTTACATAGCTACATTCATTAAGAAAAAAAAATTGAGTGTGAGGTCGTAGTGGTAGCAAGAAAGGCCTTCTGACAATTCACAACTACATTTTATCTCAGGAGCCTTCACAGCTGGCCTCATACATTACATTTAGTAATATCACCATCATACAATACCATCAAACCCACTACATACATTGGGGGCTCGTCCGGGATAATTAGCCCAACAGTAATATTAGGATCTCCTGGTTGGAGAAATAAAATTAGGGGAAAAAAATTGTGAAATTCCCTTTAAAATTAAAAGTGTCCCTGCAGATAAAAGTTGGTGAATCTTCACAGCCAGTGATAATTAATTAGTTAACTGGTTAGTTAGAATTAGTTAGACTATAGTCATAAGAAGTACTTAGTGTATTTACTGGTTAGAGATTTAGCTTGTATATTATTATATTGTCTGAAAAGTATGGCGGAGCTAGCAAAATTCCGATCAGCTGCTGTGCTGACCGCAAAGGAGATGGGAATGGATGGTCAAATTTTAATTCAATATGTAACGGCTGAATGTGATAAATATATTGAAAGGGAAGATAGAAAGGTAGCTGAAGAGAAGAGGTTACAAATTGAGGCTGATAGAGAAATTAAGAGGCTGCAGATTGAGGCAGAAGAAAAACGACAGCAAAGGGAGGCAGAAGAAAAACGACAGCAAAGGGAGGCAGAAGAAAAACGACAGCAAAGGGAGGCAGAAGAAAAAAGGTTGACTGCCGAAAGGGAGGCAGAAGAAAAAAGGTTGACTGCCGAAAGGGAGGCAGAAGAAAAAAAGTTGACTGCCGAAAGGGAGGCAGAAGATATAAGGTTGCAAAGGGAGCACGAATTACGACTAAGGGAGCTGGAATTACAAGGCCCGGCTCCTGAAAATGGTGCCAGCCCTTTTGCCTCAGATGCTACGCCCAGTCTGGGAGCCTCAAACTCAGCTATGGGGTTTCATTTAGACCATTTTGTTGAAAAAGACGATGACATAGAGGGGTACCTAGGACGTTTTGAGTTATTAGCTACTACATATGGGTTAGAGAGAGAGAGGTGGAGTTTAAAGCTATCACAGGGATTGAGAGGTACTTCTTATGAAGTATTTGCCAAAATGAACAGGGAAGACCAAGACAATTATGACATGTTAAAGCAGGCTTTGTTATTAAGGTACGAGAAGAATGGTGAATTTTATCGTAAGAAATTTAGAAATGCCAAACTGTTGTCTGGGGAGACATACCACCAATTCTCTGCTAGACTAGAAACCTATTTGGAGAAATGGACGGCTCTGGGGAAGACCCAAGATCTTAAAGAAATGATCATGATTGAGCAATTGAGAGAGTCCATGGCTCCAGACATGAGAAAATTTCTCATGGAACAAGGTGCAGAGAAGTTGGGGGAAATTTTAAATGTTGCTGAGAGGTATCAGGCAGCTCAGGCAGAGGTAAGTGGTGCTAAAAAGAAGCACATAGACAATTTTAAAGCTCCACAGCAATTTAATAAATTTGATAATAGAGAGCAGGGAAATAAAGGTAGGACAAACTTTGAGCGGCCAAGAAATGACTATCGCGACAGAAACTCACAGTTCAATGACCAAAAGTTCAATGAAAGAAAACCGTTGAACCAAGGAAAAAGATGGTGTAAATGGTGCAAGAAGGATAACCATAACACCGAATTTTGTAGAAGGAAACCTTCAAACATTGCTGCAATGAAGTCGGGGACGCGAAGATTAAAGGTTAATCCTAATGGACAACAGGAACCTTATCACCCCCCAGTTTGTGAGGATGTTATTTGTAATGGGGTCACCATAAGGTGCCTTTATGATACAGGTTTGGATTATGATTCAGTTGTGAAGTCTAGCCTAGTGGACCCAAGTCAGTATACCACAGAAACAGTGGAAATACAAGGGGCGACTAAGGACATACCACTCATGACACTTCCCATCGCAAGGATAACGGTGAAAACTGGCTATGTGGAGGGAGAAATCAGAGCAGCAGTGATAGATGAACCAATCTACCCTCTGATATTGGGGTGTAGATACGTCTTCTTGGGGAATCCCGAGAGACCTGTGATCATGGCGACAGTGCAGACCAGGTCACAGAAGAAGGAGGATGAAGGTGAACCTATAAATGCTCATCCAGAGGAGATGAGGAAGGCGCAGGCTGAGGATAGGACACTCAAGCCATGTTTTAAAAAATTGCCCAAATGCCACACACCTCCAAGTAAGGGGGAATATTTTATGAAGAACAGATTGCTATATAGGAAGACAGGAACTAGATCCACTGGTCACGGACAGTTGGTTCTTCCCAAGATATATAGGGCAAATTTAATAAGGAGCTTACATGTTGGAAAAGATGGGAACCATGAAAAAGTCGGTACCATCTGCCAAAAGGTTGCTCGCAAATACTATTGGCCCGACGTAAATGTCGATATTGAAAACTTTGTAGAAGCATGTGGCATATTTCATGAGGGAACACCCACAAAGGGAAAATATGTGCAGGACCTAGAAACGCCACGGGGCAAAATTAGGCCTGGAAAGAAAAATTATGATACTCAAGGAGACAAAGTGCAATGGGAGCCCCCTTTTCACACCCAGTCTTCACTTGAATGGATTAACATGGCCACTATGCGAAGAGTACAAAGAAGAAATTTTACCCAGGATAAGATGACAATCCCTCGGTCAGACTTATATAAACTGGAAGAACAGAAAAGAGAGCGAAGATCTCTCATAAGCAATCTAAAGTGGGGAGACAAACCCAAGAAAAAAATTGGTAGTGGTCGATTTGTGAGTGATGATTCTAGGAAGAAAAGTCCTCACTATAGTGCTTCTAATGGACGGGACCCGATGGGTTCCATGAAAAATAAGTATGATAAATTAAAGATCCAGATGTAACTCTATTAAGGACCTGGACAGATGAGAAGGCGGAAGAGACTGTTACCTCATCGTATCAATACGTGAACGAACTGACCACTCGTTTGAAAGCTGGATAGAAACTGGCAAATGATAATTTGAAGCAAGCCAGGAAGAAACATGCAGCATATTTTAATAGGAAGGCAAAGGACAGGGAACTGGCAGTCGGAGAGAAGGTGCTGCTTCTACTACCCGGAAGCCAGAATAAATTACAAATTGGTTGGCAAGGTCCATATACGGTTCTAGAGAAGGTGTCTAGAACAAACTATAAAATTGACAAAAAGGGGAAGGAGAAAGTTTATCATGTAAACCTGTTAAAGAAGTATCTGGACAGACCACTCCAGGAAAGCACCCCCTTATTGACCTTGGCTATTGCAACCCAGATGCAAAAAGAACCACTCACCTCACATGAATACCCATTACATCCTTGTGAAACCGCAGCACAGGTAAAAGTCAGTAAGCACCTGACTAAAAACCAGAGGGAGAGAGTTCAACAGGTTCTGGAGGAACATACAGATGTATTAACAGATAAACCAGGCCATACAAATTTGCTACAGTATGACATGAAACTGGTAGACTCAAACCCAATCTGTATGAGAGCCTATTCTATTCCGTTCGCGAAGGAGAAGGCATTGAAGGAAGAAATAGAGTATTTGTTGAAGGAGGGGATTATTTCGCACAGTGAATCATCTTTTAGTTCTAGTGTCGTTTTGTTGAGAAAACCGTCTGGGGAACACAGACTGTGCATAGATTACAGGAAACTGAATGCTGTCACAGAAGGACAAGTGGATCCATTACCAGACACAAAACAGTTATTTGCCAGACTGAACAAGGCAAAATACTTTTCAAAGGTGGATCTTAGTAAAGGCTATTACCAGATCCCAGTGAAGCCTGAAGTGAGACCTTATTTGGCTTTTAGCACTTCGGATGGACATTATGAATTCAATATGCTACCATTCGGACTGAAAAATGCTCCGAGTGTGTTTTCAAGGATGATGCGCAAATTGTTGGATCCCCTGAATAACCCATGTATCACGAATTTCATGGATGATATTCTCGTCGCCACAGAGACATTTGAAGAACACATTGAAGCTCTGGAGATGTTGTTTGATAGACTTCGAGAGGCGAACTTAACTGCTAGGCCAACAAAATGTTGTATTGGATGCAAAGAGTTGGAATTCTTGGGACACACTGTATATCAGGGTAATATGACCCCTGATCCTAAGAACTTGGAAAAACTGCAGAGAGCACCTAGGCCGCAAACAAAAAAGGACGTGCGATCATTTGTGTCGTTATGCGGATTTTATCAGAAATACATCAAGAATTTTAACGCTATTTGTGCTCCTCTGACTGATCTGACTCGCAAGGGACTTCCAGATAAAATTATTTGGACTGCACAATGTGAACTAGCGTTCCAAGAGTTAAAGGACAAACTCACTAGCAAGCCTATTCTCAAACTGCCGGATTTGACACAGGACTTTGTCTTAAGAACCGATGCAAGTAATGTAGGACTAGGAGGGGCTTTGTTGCAAAGATCATCTTCACCTGATGGGGAACTGAAACCAGTCGCTTATGCAAGCCGTAAATTGAATAAGGCGGAACAAGGATACTCCACAAGCGAAAAAGAATGTTTAGCGTTAATCTGGGCAATAAAGAAGTTTCAAATCTATCTGTATGGTAGGACTTTTGTGGTGGAGACGGACCATCAGCCTCTCGTATTCTTATCTCAGGCTAAGCATGAAAACGCAAGATTGCTGAGGTGGTCTTTATTGCTTCAACCTTATCAGTTCAGTATCCAATATATCCCAGGCAAATTGAATGTCGGTGCAGATTTCCTCAGTCGGCACCCCTGTGATCAAAATTAGAGTAGTGGCAGACGTGAGGAGTAATTTTACCTATGTGTATCGCTGGTTTTGGAACTTGCCATAGGCACGTTTTCAAGTGGGGAGATGTGTAGTGAAATTGACAGAGATACAACGGTAAAATACCTCCAAAGATAACATGTAAGGATAAAAACATAATGCGTAGGCTGCTGATAGTACATGATCGCCCAGACCGCGGGTCATCACCCTCCATAAAAATTGACTTGCTAAGACAGGAGGGGAACGGCGGATAAAAAGGAAAAAATATGACTGGAAAGATTGCGTGAGACTAGAAAGGCTAAGGAGACGCAATTGGGGGGGGGGGGGGGGGGGGGGGGGGGGGTGTGGGTGTGGGGGGGGGGGGGGGGGGGGGGGGGGGGGGGGGGGGGGGGGGGGGGGGGGGGGGGGGGGGGGGGGGGGGGGGGGGGGGGGGTGGGGTGGGGGGGTGGGGGAGGGGGGGGGGGGGGGGGGGGGGGGGGGGGGGGGGGGGGGGGCGGGGGGGGGGGGGGGGGGGGGGGTGGGGAAACGGAGAAAAGTCACGTTTCCCAAGTTGACATACAGTAAGGAACTCGACAGAAGGGACCTTGGATATGTTACGCCACAGTCATTTATTGGTCGCTTTTGCGATACCAAGCCTGTCACGTAGGTTTTATATTCATTTAATTTCCTACATCTTTTTCCTATTCTTTCTCTCAAACTCTCTCTTTTATTATCTCTGTATTTCTTTTTTTTTTCCTGTATATTTTTTCATCCATTCGTTTTGCGAATATTATTTTCATATAATTCGCAAATTTTACCTGTTTTCCTTTCTCTTAAACTGAGAATCGCGCTAGGACGATATTACGTAGATGTCAGGGCTGCAGGGCGTCATAAGGCGTGATAAGTCGGTTCGCTGAACATAGGACGTAGCAAATCGTCTACATTCTCACCGAGCGCGCGAGTTTCTTCTCGGCATTAGTCCCGGTGAGGTGTGATACTTTACATCTGCACCGGTCAGTATCCAGACATTTGTCTGGAAAATCCCAAACTGACACGGCGCTCACTTGGGCCATGGTCAGCTGTAGTGTGAAAACTGCCCTGCAATGGAGTCAGGCTGTCTGGGATTTGAAACTGACACGCGTACATCGTGGTCAGTAGGTGACAGTTACGACACGCGTTAAGCGGACGTAAATGTTGGGAGTAGGGGAGATAATTTCGCTTGGCGAAGTAAGTTTGGGCCCTTTGTCTGATTTTAAGATATTGGCCAAGTTTGGAACTTTAATTTCATTCTCGCTCATAGACTCCACAGTAGATAGGTCGCTGGAAAACAGAATAGCTGTTAGCGAAGATCTCAGTTTGTTTCGGCAATTTGTCGAACTTCTAGACTTCCAGAAATATTTTCAGCATTTTTATTCTTAAGTTGTGCGACTACCTGTAATTCTGTGGTTGAGGTAATTAATATGATAGATATATAGATTTTGTGAGTGTTAAAGTGTTAAATCGCTTAATTCATTTTAATCTATTTCTTTAGCGCAGAAGAGAAATAAAGTGGTAGGCTATTATATTTTCTAGGGAAGCATTCAGTGGAAAGCAGAATAAAATTAAAATTTCTAGCTTATAACGGCAATTGTAGCTATTTATAAATTTAATTTAACTGCTAATACTCAGTCGAGTGTATTTTTCTAAACTAACGTATAAACTCTAGAATCCAGCCTCATGAATGGTGACGGAATACGCACGTGTTCTTAATTTATGAGGATTGCTGATTTTTAAATATAACTTACGTCACGGGAAGTTTAAATGATAAGCAAAGCTCTCTGCTTGCAAGTTTAAATGTAAGTTTTAACCAGTACAGATTCTGTTTATTATATTATATGTGTTATTTTTCCTCCACACAGTGAAAGTTTTTGGGGTGACCCTAACTTTACCAGCACCTAGTAGTAGTTTCCATACTTGTGAAGAAATAGACAGTCCTTATTTTGAACCACGTGGGTTTTCTCAAGTAACACTGATCTGACGGTGCAAGTTAGACAGAAATACTAATATCCCTATAACGGGTTTTCAAAGACTGTAATGATAAATACTGGACCTTGGAGCCAGCACTTAATTTCTTCTAGAAACTCTATATAATTTGCTGCCTGGTGGCGTGAATATTAACAATCATTTCCCGACTAGATTATATCTTGTGGACAAATCTGTGGTGTGACTAAAGTGAATCCTATACTGAGGGAAGGCACCGACCTGACATTCATCATTTTTTAGAAACCTACGCTATTGACACTGTGCTCTGCTAACTCCCGCGCCTGGAATAATTGTTAGGCGACTTAATCAGACATTTGAACAAATTTGCATACCCAAGTAGTCGTTCCCGGAGACTCCAAGTTAAATACGTCTTTTGGAACTGGGGACTTCTTGGCAGAAGACTGCATTTTTTGAGTCTGTGTGAAAAATCTAAAATCAATGTGTTCCAAGAGGCAGCAAGCAAAGTCGTGAGTACAAGTATGAGAAGCCATGGCGGAATGAATGAGTGTACGCTGGTTTGAGTGATATTTTCACTATTATATCTTTGACACCCTGTTGCTGTCCTATTTGTTTTTTTCAATCTGCATAATTTGTTGCTAAGGCTAGAGTTCTTGTGTTTTTGTCTTAGGTTAAATCAGATTTTTTTTTCAAACTCTGTGCATATAATTACGAGATAAAACAAAGAAAACTCTTAGACTCAAACCCTATGTATCTGTGACTCGGGCGCCATCATCTGTTCTCTTAACGGGGCCGGGCTAAACCTAGAGTTAACACTATAACGGGGCTATCATCCTTGCAACATTTCCTTGATTTTTTATGACTATGTGTATATGTATTTTCCTTGATGTACTTTCTTTGATGTTGTGAGCCGATTTTTCCTGATAATAAAATCGCTCTTGAACTTAATAATCGTGTTTGGTCAGCTCGTTCTAGATAATATATATATCATTGTTATAGTTTTCCCACGTCTGTGTGTTTACCTGTCGTCACGTGTATGTGCGTGCCTGTGAGTGATAGAAATATACGTAATATTATATGGGTGTAGTCTGTCTGACGCTGTAACAACTGTTGTAGAAGATAGGTGAGAGAGAGAAGAATTCTTTACGCTTTCAGAGACAGCCACTATATCAAAATCTATCATCTCACGTGTGTGGAAATTCTATTACCTTTCACTAACTCTCACTGAGTCTATCACCTATTCAAACCTATTCAGAAGGGACCAAACCTAGTCTTAATTCTCCTATCGGAAATCTACGACAAATGAGGGCTCGTTTCCGGTCTTTGAACTTAGAATAGGAAGACGAGTACGACAAACGTGGACTCGTCTATCTGGATTTTGTATTTAAGATTCTTATTCTGTAATAGAGTAAGAGTGTGATGTTTTGTGAGTTGTGTATCTTTTTAAAAAAAATAATTATCCCCTAGACTAACGATCTGTTTTCGGGCGTGCTGACCACACAAACTGATAGTTTTTTCCACAGCATTTAGAAATAATATACATTTCAGTTACAGGTTGATTGTCGGAATATATATTAATTACTGATTTTGTAATACTAAACGCTGGTAAAGTTTTGTGAGTGTATAACATTCACAAGGGTTCTGAAGCAGGTAGGTGTTTGAACTAAAGTTAAGGAGTGCGTTTCGGACTATTTGTCTAGATTAATTGCCTCCCTCACCCTAACTGTCTTCAGGGGTAAACTATAGTGGATTTTATAATTAAGGGATTATTTTTCTCTTTAATTTTTGCAATAATTATTTTGCTTTTCCACTGTAGCAACTTATTTTTCAGAAGTAATCTTAACTACCATTGAGTTGGCGTAGTCGTGTTTTGCATTAGGTGCTTTATTGCCGATTAATAGCAGCGATAGTTAGATTTTTATTTTTGGAGGAGGTATCCCAGGGTTAAGGATATCATCTTTTGATTTTTGGTAAATTTTTTTCTCGTAAGTGGTAGGAACCAGTGTATCCTTTTTCCTATTTTCTATCTCCACGTGTCTCAGTCACTGACATAATATGGCCGAGAGGGCAAAGCTTAGACAACTCCTCAGGGAAGAAGCGAGAGAGGAGGGACTGGAAGGAGAGGAAGCGAAAGCTTTTGTCAGGGACGAACTTGAGAGATATGATGCGGAGAGGAAAGCAGAAGAAGCTAGGAGGAAAGAAGCAGAAGACCGGCTATTACAGCAGAAGAAGATTGAGGAGGAAATGGAAATTCGCAGGATGTAGCATGAGGAAAAAGAGAAGGAGAGACAGCATGAGAAGGAGAGAGAAGAGAGACAGCATGAGTTGGCTCTTAAAACTCTAGAATTCCAAAGTCGTGGTGCTGCCTCTACCTCCAGCAATGGAGAGTCTTCTCCTCATTCTTCCTTAACTGACCCTGCTAACACTCAATCTCTTCAACTAAATGCTATGTCTTTCACTCTTGAGTCTTTCCCTTGTCCAAATGAGAAGATTGACACATGGTTAGAAAAATTTGAGAAAATTGCAACTCTGTACGGGTTAGAGAGGTCGCGTTGGAATATGAAACTTTCCCAGGCCCTAAAAGGTTCTGCTTATGATGTTTATTCTAAGCTGGAAAGTAGCCAACAAGACGACTACGATGTGTTGAAGAAAGCGTTACTGGAGCGCTTTGAAATGAACGCTCGCAAATTTTTGCAACTGTTTCGCAACAGCAGAAAGGAGAATTCTGAATCTTTTCACCAGTTCTCTTCCCGTCTAAAGGGTTATCTGACAAAGTGCCTAGAGCTCTCGCAGCTCCCCTCTACCTACGAAGGTCTTGAGGAATTTGTTTTAACAGAACAAATAAAGAACACATTGTCTGCTGATACCCGGAGATTTCTCGCTGAGCAGGGGGCAGAAAAACTTGAAGACATTTTGGAAAAGTCTGAGCGTTATCACAATGCGCTGGCTGAACTACCGGCCACAAAGCGGAAACCGACAGAGGAGCATTTTCGAAAACATAACCTAGAGCAATCTTCTCAGGCTTCTAACCAAAACAACCACAGAGAAACTGGACCTCAAAACCCCCCTCCTGAAAAATCCAAGTTCTACAAGAACAAGTACCCCAACCACCCCAAACAGTCTGATCAACCCGACCGCCCTACATGGCAGCGTAGCCAGAAAGGACAAGGTGGCAAAGGGAGAACCCCTGAGCACGGGACATATGATCAGAGCGAGCACACCGAGCCGAAACGCATCGGATGCTTATTAACAGTCTCGCAAGGCGGAATTATTGACAGTGATTCCCAACCTCTTGGGGATAGACCCTCAACGCGAGGTATTGTTATTTTGAACGGTTCTCAAACTTCTTGCTTATTTGACACGGGGCTTTCTTACGATTGCATTGTTGCCAGAAACCTGGTTAAACCCGGTCAAGAGACAGGAGAGACCGTCAAACTTTGTGGAGTTCGTAAGAGTGATGCACCTACAGCGCTTCCCATCGCATTGGTGGAGATACACTCTGACTTTGTCAGAGGTGTGATCAAAGCGGCTGTTATGGATGACCCCATCTACCCAGTCATACTTGGCGGGAGATACGTGTGTATTGGGAAACCGGAAGAGCCGATTGTGGCAGCGGTAACTACAAGAGGGCAAACCAAGAAGGAACGGGAGCCTGCGCCTAATTTGTTACCTATGGAACTTAAAGAAGCGCAATACAAGGACCCTACCTTGGCACCCTGCTTTAGGAAACTGCCCATGGCGAAGGAACCAAAACAGCACGGGGACATTTTTTCTGAGGACGGCGTACTTTATCGGAGAACGGGCAAGCCTGAGCAAGGTTACAACCAGCTCCTAGTACCGAAACAGTACAGAAGCCAAATCCTAGAAATGGGGCACTCTCTTCCCTTTAGCGGACACATGGGACAGAACGCCACAAACCAACGTATAACCACTCATTATTGGTGGCCAGGAGTAAACACTGATATTATCAGGTACGTCAAATCCTGTGCCCAGTGCCAACGGGTACCACCCAAGCAACGGACACCCCCAGTCCACATGGGTGAAATGCCAATAATGGGAACACCATTCGAACGGGTAGTGATCGACATTTTAGGGCCTTTCGAAAGGACTAAAAGAAGGAACAGGTTTATCCTGACCTTAGTCGATACATGCACTTTATGGGCGGAAGCTATCCCGCTAACATGCGCAGATGCCAAGCATGTCGCAGAAGCCCTCGTGCAGATTTTCACTCGGTTGGGATTCCCTCAGCAAGTGTTGACGGATAATGGATCTCCATACCGAAACCTGTTGATGGATGAGATCGTTAAGATCTTGAGGACCCAGCACATCCACATTAAGCCATATACTCCGGCCGGAAATGGGCTCGTGGAACGTGCTAATGGAAACCTCACCATGATGCTAAGTAAGCTGGCACAAGTGAAACCTGAAGATTGGGATCTCTGTATTCCTGCAGCATTATTTGGCTACAGAGAATCTCCTCATACTTCCACAGGATTTCCGCCAGCTACACTCTTATTCGGCAGACCCATTAAGGGCCCGCTTGAAGCCTTACTTCAGTCTCTGACAGACGAGAAGGCGGATGAGACAGTCGTCTCAGCAAGTAAATATGTGTCGGTTTTAAAGGAAAGGTTGAAACTAGGGTGGGACCTAGCAACGACTAACTTTAAGCGAGCTCGCACAAAGCACGCTAACCGATACAGGAAAGTCGCGGAAGAGAGAGAACTGGAAGCAGGAGAGAAAGTTTTGGTGTTACTCCCTACTGAGAACAACCAACTGAAGATCGGATGGCAAGGGCCGTTTACCGTCCTGAAAAAGATTTCTAAGGCTAACTACCAGATCTCTATTGAAGGAAAGGAGAAGGTTTTCCATTTAAAGCTCTTAAAGAGATACTTGGAAAAACCAGTGCCAACCTCCGACCATCTCCTGACGATCGCCAAAACTGACGAAGATGATGATAGTGGCAGGGATATTCCACCGCTATCACAGGAAATCTTTCAAAAATGTCAGAAGCGGCGACGCTCTTTCAAGCGCGCATGGGAGACATTCCGGGGGAAGGAAACTTTGAGGAGTGGACTTGAGTAGGAATTGGACAGAGATGGAGGGGGAAGAGGAGAGGGAAGAAGACAGACACCCCGAAGCTACGGTTATAGGAAATTAAACTCCATAACGTAGACATGGAGTGCTTCCATATCTTAAAGGGGGGAGGCTCTGTCACGTAGGTTTTATATTCATTTAATTTCCTACATCTTTTTCCTATTCTTTCTCTCAAACTCTCTCTTTTATTATCTCTGTATTTCTTTTTTTTTTTCCTGTATATTTTTTCATCCATTCGTTTTGCGAATATTATTTTCATATAATTCGCAAATTTTACCTGTTTTCCTTTCTCTTAAACTGAGAATCGCGCTAGGACGATATTACGTAGATGTCAGGGCTGCAGGGCGTCATAAGGCGTGATAAGTCGGTTCGCTGAACATAGGACGTAGCAAATCGTCTACATTCTCACCGAGCGCGCGAGTTTCTTCTCGGCATTAGTCCCGGTGAGGTGTGATACTTTACATCTGCACCGGTCAGTATCCAGACATTTGTCTGGAAAATCCCAAACTGACACGGCGCTCACTTGGGCCATGGTCAGCTGTAGTGTGAAAACTGCCCTGCAATGGAGTCAGGCTGTCTGGGATTTGAAACTGACACGCGTACATCGTGGTCAGTAGGTGACAGTTACGACACGCGTTAAGCGGACGTAAATGTTGGGAGTAGGGGAGATAATTTCGCTTGGCGAAGTAAGTTTGGGCCCTTTGTCTGATTTTAAGATATTGGCCAAGTTTGGAACTTTAATTTCATTCTCGCTCATAGACTCCACAGTAGATAGGTCGCTGGAAAACAGAATAGCTGTTAGCGAAGATCTCAGTTTGTTTCGGCAATTTGTCGAACTTCTAGACTTCCAGAAATATTTTCAGCATTTTTATTCTTAAGTTGTGCGACTACCTGTAATTCTGTGGTTGAGGTAATTAATATGATAGATATATAGATTTTGTGAGTGTTAAAGTGTTAAATCGCTTAATTCATTTTAATCTATTTCTTTAGCGCAGAAGAGAAATAAAGTGGTAGGCTATTATATTTTCTAGGGAAGCATTCAGTGGAAAGCAGAATAAAATTAAAATTTCTAGCTTATAACGGCAATTGTAGCTATTTATAAATTTAATTTAACTGCTAATACTCAGTCGAGTGTATTTTTCTAAACTAACGTATAAACTCTAGAATCCAGCCTCATGAATGGTGACGGAATACGCACGTGTTCTTAATTTATGAGGATTGCTGATTTTTAAATATAACTTACGTCACGGGAAGTTTAAATGATAAGCAAAGCTCTCTGCTTGCAAGTTTAAATGTAAGTTTTAACCAGTACAGATTCTGTTTATTATATTATATGTGTTATTTTTCCTCCACACAGTGAAAGTTTTGGGGTGACCCTAACTTTACCAGCACCTAGTAGTAGTTTCCATACTTGTGAAGAAATAGACAGTCCTTATTTTGAACCACGTGGGTTTTCTCAAGTAACACTGATCTGACGGTGCAAGTTAGACAGAAATACTAATATCCCTATAACGGGTTTTCAAAGACTGTAATGATAAATACTGGACCTTGGAGCCAGCACTTAATTTCTTCTAGAAACTCTATATAATTTGCTGCCTGGTGGCGTGAATATTAACAATCATTTCCCGACTAGATTATATCTTGTGGACAAATCTGTGGTGTGACTAAAGTGAATCCTATACTGAGGGAAGGCACCGACCTGACATTCATCATTTTTTAGAAACCTACGCTATTGACACTGTGCTCTGCTAACTCCCGCGCCTGGAATAATTGTTAGGCGACTTAATCAGACATTTGAACAAATTTGCATACCCAAGTAGTCGTTCCCGGAGACTCCAAGTTAAATACGTCTTTTGGAACTGGGGACTTCTTGGCAGAAGACTGCATTTTTTGAGTCTGTGTGAAAAATCTAAAATCAATGTGTTCCAAGAGGCAGCAAGCAAAGTCGTGAGTACAAGTATGAGAAGCCATGGCGGAATGAATGAGTGTACGCTGGTTTGAGTGATATTTTCACTATTATATCTTTGACACCCTGTTGCTGTCCTATTTGTTTTTTTTCAATCTGCATAATTTGTTGCTAAGGCTAGAGTTCTTGTGTTTTTGTCTTAGGTTAAATCAGATTTTTTTTTCAAACTCTGTGCATATAATTACGAGATAAAACAAAGAAAACTCTTAGACTCAAACCCTATGTATCTGTGACTCGGGCGCCATCATCTGTTCTCTTAACGGGGCCGGGCTAAACCTAGAGTTAACACTATAACGGGGCTATCATCCTTGCAACATTTCCTTGATTTTTTATGACTATGTGTATATGTATTTTCCTTGATGTACTTTCTTTGATGTTGTGAGCCGATTTTTCCTGATAATAAAATCGCTCTTGAACTTAATAATCGTGTTTGGTCAGCTCGTTCTAGATAATATATATATATCATTGTTATAGTTTTCCCACGTCTGTGTGTTTACCTGTCGTCACGTGTATGTGCGTGCCTGTGAGTGATAGAAATATACGTAATATGTATATGGGTGTAGTCTGTCTGACGCTGTAACAACTGTTGTAGAAGATAGGTGAGAGAGAGAAGAATTCTTTTCGCTTTCAGAGACAGCCACTATATCAAAATCTATCATCTCACGTGTGTGGAAATTCTATTACCTTTCACTAACTCTCACTGAGTCTATCACCTATTCAAACCTATTCAGAAGGGACCAAACCTAGTCTTAATTCTCCTATTGGAAATCTACGACAAAGCCTTTGATTTGAATTCAGCGGCAGAACGCGGATGTTTGGAATATTACAAAAATTAAAAAGTAACTTTTTCGTAATATTAATGTTAGGAATATAAAAATTAGCTGGCCGGATGGCCCATTCTGAGCAGTGAACTAATATGTTCTTAATTTTACAGACGGATAGATAATATTGAAGATAATGACAAAAGACAGTGTTGTTCACATCAACGACAGACTGTATGGAATAAAAAGTGTCGCTATTTGCACAAAAAAACACGACCTCGAGACGCAGGTGTTCAAATCTACTTAGTAGGGAAGCGAAGGGACATTGGTGGGAGCTGTGTCTAAATATAACTTTTAACGACAACATTTTGGAGGGGAGAGAAAGGTCGGTTCAAAAATCAAGTACATTTTGAAAAAAAAAAACAAGTAGAGACGGACAGACTAACAGATAAACATCCATACTTGACTGAAGCATGACTGAAATGACTTTAGGGTAGGAAATTTGAATTTCAAATAAACCTAGGCAGTGATTGGCCACAGACAATCATTTTATCGGCGCTCAGACGCGCAAGTGGGGCCATTCCTCAATAGTTGTTCGATGATAGACACAGTATTTTAAAGTGTGGTGATTTCCAAATGAAAGAAAGTGAAATAAGTTCAGGGACGCCATACTATAGCCAGCAGCTCAGCTGAGTTTTGCTAGCATTTCTGTGTTCTTTATTCATAATCTGGTAAGATTGAAATTATTTCTTTGTATATTTTGAATATTGTTTAATGTTCGAGTGATTTGATACTGCCATATCGAAATCTAGCCTTACAAACAAGTAGGGATTTGCTCTAGACCCCCCGCCCAAGTCAGGGTCTAGGGACCAACAATATACATAAACTCCAGTAAGGGTTAGGAACGACAGATCAAGTGTTGAGAATAATGAAACATATTACCTATCCACTTTTAGGGAAGGAAACTAATAAATATTTTTCAGAATCTATAGTCTGGGAGGACCTATCTGATGTAAAACCACCATGGTAAATGTGCTGTTTGGTCAGAGAGATCTGACCTGTCTGTATGATGTGGTTGTTGTGTCCGTGTTGTGTCCAGACGTGGGTAGAGAATAGAATTTGGACACATAGCCAATACTTTGATTGCAGAGCTGTGAGTTTCAGCTGTCAACAAGGCGGTGTCCATTCAGTTGGTGATTTTACTCGAGTGTATCTGTGCAGTACGTTGTGACAGAGACCACTATTATTGCCCGCCAGCACGGAGAGGTGGGACCACCAGATTTCAGCACCAGAGCTACATATGCAAGATGAGTGAGCCTCTGGTCTGCTGGAAGTTCACCAACGCCTTTTAGTTACTAATACCCCATAAAACTCCTGCAATTTACTGGACACTGTGTAGTCAATATAGACAGGTGTGATGAGGCCACCCCAACAGCACAAGCATTAACTATCCTCCCAAGTAGATGACTACTAGAACATTTTAATAAAACTAACTAGTCTAGTACTTAAATATGTACACTCTTGCATTTATTATGTAACATTCCATGCATATCTTTCATAAATTTTAAATCCTTTTTTTTTAAAAAAAAGTTCTGGTCAACATAAAACTTGATCCAGAACAAATAAATGTAATATAATTCTATCAAAAATTTTACACTCTTGAGTTAGTTCAGTGTATTATAATATTTGTTAAATATTATTAGTCTGCTTAAATATTTGTGGGTGTATCTATAACTATCACACCACATTACACATCATTACCCTAGACATTTTACATAGCTACATTCATTAAGAAAAAAAAATTGAGTGTGAGGTCGTAGTGGTAGCAAGAAAGGCCTTCTGACAATTCACAACTACATTTTATCTCAGGAGCCTTCACAGCTGGCCTCATACATTACATTTAGTAATATCACCATCATACAATACCATCAAACCCACTACAACTAACTACACGTAAACATATCAGGGCATCTATTGTCCGCTTGTATTTCAGAAATCGCAATCTTGGGTTTTAGAAGCAGTCGGAAAGCCGCCAGGTACATGGATTATCTATCTATCTATCTATCTATCTATCTATCTATCTATCTATCTATCTATCTATCTATCTATCTATCTATCTATCTATCTATCTATCTATCTATCTATCTATCTATCTATCTGTCTGTCTGTCTGTCTGTCTGTCTGTCTGTCTGTCTGTCTGTCTGTCTGTCTGTCTGTCTGTCTGTCTGTCTGTCTGCCTGCCTGCCTGCCTGCCTGCCTGCCTGCCTGCCTGCCTGCCTGCCTGACTGACTGACTGACTGACTGACTGACTGACTGACTGACTGACTGACTGTCTGTCTGTCTGTCTGTCTGTCTATATAATTGTCAAGACATCTATTCGTGTTAATAATACAGTTGGTCCTGAGGGGAGGAATGAATCAATGCCCTTTAGCTCCCCAGGGAGCATAGGCCTTCAACAAACACATGCCAAGTCCTTCTGTCTTGTGCCATCCGCTCAAGTTCTTTCCATGTTTTCCTCATCATTTTCACTTCTGTATCCAGTTATCTTCTCCATGTGTTTTTTGATCTACCTCTGCCTCTCTTTCCCTGTGGATTCCAGAACAAGGACTGCCTTGTAATGCTATCAGCAGGTTTCCTCAATGTGTGTCCTATCCATCGCCAGCGAATTCTTCTCAGCTCTTGTTCCACTGGCACTTGTCTGGTTCTTGTCATCAGTTCCACATTTGTGACTTTGTCATACAATTTCAGTCCTTCTATTCTACACAAGCACCCGTTTATAAAAGTCTGTAGCTTTTTGGTGGTTGTTTTTGTTGCTCTCCCTGTTTCAGAGCCATACAATAGAACTGACTTGACATTTGAGTTGAAGATTCTTATTTTTGTGTTGGACTTGATTTCTTTTGTTCTCCACATGTTTCCCAATGCAATGGAAGCTCCTCTTGCTTTTTGTATTCTTATTTTGATATCACTGTCCCTCCAACTTTGTTTATATTACTTCCAAGATATGTGTACGATTCTACATCTTTTAGTGGTGTTTCTTCGAGTTCAACCTTGTTATCATTTCTTGCATTTATTCTCATAATCTTTGTCTTTTCCCTGTGTATTTTCAGCCCCACGTGTTGTGACCTCTCATTAAGTACGAGAGGGGAGGAATAAAGCTCGGGGAAAAAAAATGAAAATGAGTAAACTTGACAAAACTTGGTATCCAGAAAAACTTAATGAGTGTCCCTGTAAAATGGAACAACCCCATTATTTCTACACCTCCTGGTTGACTTTTTAAATTGGACAAAAGTTGTAAAGATAATTGTCGGACTCCTTGTGTATTCTTTTTTCGCTTCTTATGGAACATAAAGCTACCACTGCAGATGACCTAGGTGGTTTCTGTAGCAATTACTTTCATATAATGCGTCCAGCTCGAGCATAGTCTCATATTAGTTGCCTTTTATGACACGCTTGATGGATCAGTTGTCCAGTTATTTCTTTGTGTCCTCAGAGAATATATCAGTTTACTTATAGCTAACGAGGCTATCTGTAGACTGTGTTTACTTACAGCTAATTAGACTATCTGTAGACTGAGTTTACTTACAGCTAATTAGACTATCTGTAGACTGAGTTTACTTACAGCTAATTAGACTATCTGTAGACTGAGTTTACTTACAGCTAACTACGCTATCTGTAGACTGAGTTTACTTACAGCTAACTACGCTATCTGTAGACTGAGTTTACTTACAGCTAATTAGACTATCTGTAGACTGAGTTTACTTACAGCTAATTAGACTATCTGTAGACTAAGTTTACTTACAGCTAATTACACTATCTGTAGACTGAGTTTACTTACAGCTAATTAGACTTAGACTATCTGCAGACTTAGGTTACTTACAGCGAATTGCACTATCTGTAGACTGAGTTTACTTACAGCTAATTACACTGTCTGTAGACTGAGTTTACTTACAGCTAATTACACTATCTGTAAACTGAGTTAACTCCACCTAGGCCGGTACCAAGCCCGGCTGAAAAAGGAGGAGGGCGGCCTCCATGGAGGCCGTAAGGAGGCAGCCCCTCCACCATGCAAAGGCACAACAGGCCAATCACCTGTTTGCTTTAAACTTTTGATTACGAGAACTACAAGAGAGAAAACCGGACTGATTCTAAAGGCGACAAACTGGAACGGACTACGGACTACAACTTATGAAACTTGGAACACAAGAAGTATAAATGGGAAAGAAGAGGAGCTGGTGGAAGAGATGAGGAAAGCAAAACTAGAAATCCTGGCTATAACGGAAACAAAGAAAAAAGGACAAGGAGTCATGGATCTCGATGGCAACACGCTGCTCTACAGTGGTGTACCCACATCTGAAAGAGCTAAAGGGGGCGTGGGTTACATTGTGGCCAAACACCAAACAGATAGTATCAAGGGATGGAACTTTGTCTCGGAGCGCATTATGGTTGTAAAGCTAAAAGAAGGAGAAACCATAGTCAACCTGGTCATAGTGTATGGGCCAAATGAGGATGAGAGAGCAGAGGTCAAGGAGGAATTCTTCGGGCTGCTTCAAAGGACAGTGGATTACTGCCTAGATGAAATTATCATGCTCGGAGATTTCAATGCCAGAGTTGGAAATGACCATGCTGGATGGGGTGGAGTTATCGGAAGATATTGAGAAGATACTCTCAATGACAATGGAAAGCGACTCCTTAGATTCTGCAGTGATCAGAATCTGATCATTACAAACACAAAGTTCCCCCATAAGCGCATACATGCATACACTAGATGTGAACCAACAAAGAATGAGAAGTCAGTGATCGACTATGCCATTGTTAGGAGGAGCTCATTCAAATATGTCCGGGATGCTAGAGTCTGGAGGGGGCCAGAGATTGGAAGTGATCACTACCTGCTTACAATCAAAAGAACAACTGAAAGAGTTGCTCAGCCTAGGAACTGCCCAACATCACGCATAAGTAAACGAACGGGAGAAATGAGCATTAAGACCTACAAGCTGAGAGAGCCAGAAATTAAGACCAGATATCAGGGGCTTATGCTGCAGCGGTGAGCAACCCAGAAGAACAACCTGATGACTTGGAAACCCTCTGGCTTAAATTCAAGGACATCATAAAGACAGCTGCTGCACAAGCATGTGGTGAAGTCTGACTTGGAAACAAGAGAAAGAGGACACCTTGGTGGACAGAGAAAGTCAAAGAGAAAATAAGAGAGAAGAAAATGGCATGGAAACAATACTTAGGAGCTAAAAACACAACAGGACAAATGGAGAAATATAGCGAACACGTGACACTCAGAACAGAAGCAAAGAACAAGAAGCTGGCAGCAAAACAGAAGTCCTGTGAAGAATTTGGAGAAAAGCTAGAAAAAGATGTGCAAGAAAACCAGAAATTATTCTATAACACCCTAAAGAACACGAGGAAGGAAAAACAATGCCCTCTCAAATTTATAAAGGACAACCAAGGCAAATTGCTTACTGCCCCGAAGGAAGTAATGGAAAGATGGAAAGAATATTTCTCAGAACTCCTGGATGGTGAGCATGGTGAAGCATCAGAAATGATAACCACTAGCACAGAAAAGAAAACCAATAATGGTGAAGATGACATAAAGATGGAAGAACTGAAGGCAGCACTGGAGAAAATCAAGATGGGCAAAGCAGCAGGGCATAATGGTATAACACCAGAAATGGTTAAGTGCATGGGAGCATCATGCGACGTATTACTCTTAAGGGTCCTACAGGCAGCGTGGTGCAACAAGACCATACCAAAGGATTGGGAGATTGCCATCATAACACCAATTTTCAAAAAGGGTGACAATCGACAATGTGGAAACCATAGAGGCTGTGACGTACGTCTAGTTCGACAAGTGAATTTTCCCTGATATGATGGATGATTTAAAGGGACTTTTAGCTTTTCATAACATTAGAACCCCTGAACATTTGTTGTAACTTTTCGTTTCGCCAGAGCGAACCGACCGGGAAGCATTTAGTATGCGGCACGAGATCAAAGACACTGAGACGATCCCCGAGCAGAGAAGCAGTTTCTCGCAGGTATTTAACATCTCCGCGCAAACACTCAACCGCTCGCAAGATGGACCAGAGCGACGAGAAGAAAGACACTGGTGGAGATCTCAGGAAGGACGGGCGGCATGCTATCAAAGACAGTAGTGGTCCCTGAAACGATTTCGCATCTCGGTGTTAAGCACAGAACCGACCACGGGGAAAGCCGAAACGGGAAGCAGCGAGCGAAGATACGAGAGGCCAGGGGCGGCTTCTCTCTTTGGATTTGGCGGTCAGATCCCCCAAAGTTCATGAGATAAAAAAAGCTGTCAAAGTTCTCATGTCCCACTCATCTTGCATTCCAGTTGTCGATATACAGATCACGTAGAAATACACTTCATCACTCGCGGCCAGAACTTGATAGAAGCACTAGCGATATTTGAAATCTTGCTAGATTATCCCATGGATTTTCATTTATATTTGCAGTGAATTCTATTTCTGTGCAAAACGGTAATATATATATATATTGTGTAAAGTGATCAGTGGTCGAGTTCATTCATTATATTTCATTGGATTTTGTGTTAATTTAAACCTATTAAAATAAACCGTCTCAATAGTTCCAGTTGTAAATGTAATGATATACCTGCTATACTATTTCCAAAAAGATAATAGATGTTTAATGCTTAAATTAACTTTTAAAGTCGCGAAGAAATTTATAATTAATAAATTTAGTTAAGTCCTATATTTATAGATGTGAGATTTAACCACTAGAACTCGCGCAGTGTTTATTAAATACATAATTAAATACTCGAGTGTATTATAGGCTTAACGGGAAATTTATCGCGCGCTTAGAAGATTATTTGTTTTTTAAAGTATGATTATGTTGTTATGGGTTTTCTATCTTTTTCTCTAGATTGATCACCTTTTGCAATCCCAGCAATAACGAAATCTTTCAGAGTTTCCATACTCGGTTCTTAAACTTCCAGACAGTTTGATGAGACATTTTTTTAAAGTAAATCTTGTGGTGGTCCGGTGCGGCCTAGCTAACATGATTACATGAAAGAAAGCCTACCCAAGATCATTTGATTATTGTCATCAAATTAAATTACAATCTGTAAGATAAACTGGAAGATGAACAGTGCCAGTAGCGATAGTTTATATACTGCTCTATTGTGAGAGATTACCGATTTACCTGACTGTGACTGAGCCTAGTTTTTCCTCACTGGATTAAAAACTTTACCAGTCAGTGGCTATCATCACACAGTGAAGGGTTATACCATCACCTCATTTTTCACCCCTATGTCGAACTGCGTCAGTGCCATCCCATAGACTCGTTTCTTTATAATAAACACAAGAACTCTTAGAACTTCAAGTCCGGCGATAAGCGGGAATATTTGCTCTCAGTGAATCCTCGCATTATCTGGGGCGGGACATAGAAGGACTAGACAGTTTTACCTGTAAAGAGTTTAATTACTGTGTATATCATGCTAGGGATTGTCTGATGCTGAAATCGGTAAGTGTGTGGTGTATATGAGTGTGGATCCGCACAGTGTGCATGAACGACAGGAGATTTAATTTTTTTTGCAACAAACCATTTGTTAACTTGCCTACCGGGTAATACGTTTTTCTGTATACCCGGCTTTGTTCCTTTAGTGGGATAATTAGTTAACTCTGTTTCACTCCCCCCCCCCTTTTTCTTTGCTTAGTAAAGGGAAGACACCATTGGGATAACAGTATTTTTTTGTCTACCACCATAACTAATATTGTAACACCTCTTTCAGAGTAATTAAATTCACTGTTGGGTTACATTACCTATGCTCCTGATAACTATCTATCTTGAGACTGGGTTTATCTTTGTCTAATACAAGCGGGAAGGGCTTAGTCGATACCAATCTTCTTCGCCCCTCCCTACCTTGATATTGGCATTTTTCTGTACTTATGATAATTTTATATAACACTTGATATTGTTTTTTTGTGATTTGATCTTTTAGGTTAATAAACATCATAAACTTATATCGGACTGTGTTGGAATACCCAAAAGCCCAATAAATTCCCTATTTTTTTAATATAGCTGTATCCACGTCGTCTGAGTGTTTGAAGCAACAAATCGGTGTGAGCGCAGACGTGTGTCTGGAAAACTGGCAAATAATTGTTTGACAAGGAGAGTGGAAGAGAAGATTGAGAGAAACGATTTGTCGTAAATAAGTCTGTCTTTACTCTCCTCCAGCACTCTGTGGAGCATCATATTTAATCTATACATTTCTATCACTGAGTTCATCCTCATTCTACACTCTAAACCGGACTACTATTTCTAGACTCATTCTCTCAAAATAAATTTACGACAGAGGCATATCCCTTCTCAGTGTCCCTGGTAAAATCTACTCTAGAATCCTAGAGCAGAGACTCCGTCGCCTAGTTGAGCCACAATTGGATGAGGTCCAGTGCGGATTCCGAGCAAACCGAAGTACTCAAGACCTAATCGTCACACTCAGACATCTGAGTGAAAATTCCTTGAGTATAAGAGTGAGATCCATCTTTGTTTCATAGATTTGGAAAAGGCGTTTGACAGGGTCACCTGGAGCAAACTTTGGGACTGTTTGGCAAGGAAGAACATTCCAGCACCTCTGATTCATGCTATACAGAGCTTCTACAAGTCTTGCAGAAATTATGTAAGGACAGCAAACCATAAGTCAGAAGAGTTCAGGACCACCACTGGTGTAAGACAAGGTGATATCCTGTCACCTTGTCTTTTCATAATCCTCATGGACGATGTCATCAAGGCATGTAAGGAGAGAACAAGAAAGTATTCAGTGGGGTACTGAAAGATGAGACAGGTCTGTATTTCAGAGCTGGCATTTGCTGATGATGTTGTCCTGATTGCTAAATCAGAGGCACATCTCCAATCCAACCTGCAAGTCTGGAAGGAAGAGCTGGAGAAGAGAGGGATGGTCATAAGCAGCTCTAAAACAAAATCCATGGTGATATCACGAGAAGAAAGAAGACACCAGATTAAGCTGGGAGAGCAGGTCCTGGAGCAGATCGACCACTTTAAATACCTCGGAGCTATTATAGACCGAAAGGGAGGCATCAAAGAAGAGTTGGCCACCCGAAAAGCAGCAGCTGGGAGACTTTTTCAGGTCATAAATCGAGGATTCCTCAGCAATAGAGAGAGGTTGGTAAGAAAACGAAGATGGCTGTATACCGCTTCACCTATGTCCCAGTCTTGACATATGGATACGAGTCATGGGCAATGACTACAACCCACAAAAGCCAGATCCAAACCTCAAAAATGAGGTATCTGAGGAAGGTGGTTGAAGTTGTCATAAGAGGTTTTGATGTTACTGAATGTATAGGCTATCCTGGACAAATAGGTGTATCAGATGATTCCAGGATAGTGCCAGATAAGAGACTGGTCTTACAAGAAATACCCCCTTCTCTGAAAAGAGCAAGGGTGTATAGACAATCAAGATGGGGTCAAGCTATGTAAGTTCTCAGAGTAGATGATGATGCTCTCTGAGTCCCTAACCGCTACCTCTACTGATCCCAAATTATTTAGCTACGGGTCTAGGGGAAATGTATTTACTTTATTTAATGCTTAATTTCAACCAGAACTTCAACTTAATAAAAATTAATTAAGCAAGGCTGTAGGAACTTTTCTGTACAATTTAATTGTCCTGAACCTCAATCTTTTGGGTCAGGACTTATAGAACTCAAGAAAATTATTTACAAAATGAAATAAATATTGTGGAAGATCTGTTCCATTTCTTTTAAAGGGTCACTGGAATGACTACACGTACTGTTCTTGATTTAATCTTTATACTGTTACCAGTCTTACACTGCAAAGTCTACTACTTTCATCATCCCACAGTGGTTAAGTTTATTTGGGTGAATGAGCTTGGATGAATTATCAGTGCCTTATTAAAGGACTTATCTTTAAAAATAGTGCTGCTTCAGTGCTTTTATATCGTAGTCAGGATCACCAACTGTGTGACTCCTGGCTGAGACGATGGGGTCTATCTCCAGGATTTATGTGGAGCACTCAACTCGCACACGCTTTTCTTCTCAAATAACTGCAGCCACGATGTAACTTCGTGATATAACCTGAAAATAGAAGGACAATCCCTTCCATGTAGAGATCTGCCTCAATCAATTCACCCCTAAACAATATTAAAATTTACTGTGGTCAGGCACTGGTGCTAACAAGTTGCACAAGACCTTGAATTTCGTTGTCTATCATCAGTTTTCATGTCATAACTCTGTCTCTGGGTTCATCAATGCTTGGATACCTCGCCCATGTTTGGCTTCCATACAATAATCATGGCAAGTACAATATAGCATGTGACCTGTTGATTACTTCATTCTAACCTTCCCTATATGTTTATTACATGATCTATGAACAGGGTGTCACTCCAGAAGAAAATACTACATTAAATCGCTTATAACACTCACTGTCTTAAATTTGCAAATACTATTCACCAATTTTTCAATTCGAACAAGCCTGCACTTACTACACACATTCTTACTTAGGTCAGCGTGACATAACACATCTCGTCGCTAGTTACTCTTTCGAACAAATATGGCACACAAAGCCTGTTTACTTTACAGGTCAATTCTTTAACAAAGTATTCAAATAAAATTATCAATCTTACCCTCAGGTAAAGAAGTTCACACACTCAAGCTGACTGGCTGTAAATGGGTTCTTAGCCCGCGATACCCGTGATAAAGGGCAGATAAAGTCGTTTATATAAGTAGGGCCGATATGATACGATATTGGAGGCTACAGGAAGAGGTTCTCTTATCAACGAGCCAGAAATATTAGCATTCGGATGTGCTGTACAGTAATTTAAAGAAATTTTTTCTAACTCATCAATTGTTTCTGGTTTTCTTTCTTGCAAATAAGCAAAGAATGGTGAGCTGACAGAAGATAATACTTTATCCCTCAATAACAAATCGACTAACTTGTCGTAAGATTTGTTGACACCTGCCAGTTCAACCCATCTGTTAAAAGTATTGCGTATGTTAGCAATAAAACCTGTGAAATCTTTATTGTTATCTGGCAACAAACTTTTGAAACGTAACCTACATGCCTCTTCGTTCAAGTGGAAACGACGTAATAACAACGTCTTAATGGCCTCATAATCTGTGGCTAATGTAGGATCAATGTTTTGTGCTGCACTTGCAGGTTCGCCATCCAGAAATTCCTTAAGTTTAAGTGCCCATGCAGTTTTGTCAAGGTTATTGACCTTACATATATCCTCAAAGCGCGCCAGCCACGATGAAAGGTCGTCCACGTGTAATTTGAATGGTGGTAATTTAAAGTAATAATTGCCTTTAAGTCGGGTGGGTGAAGATCCAGATTGAGCATTATCATTTTGGTTTCCCGCAGCACTCTGCAAATTAAGTTTTGCTGTTTCCAATTTAAGCCGTTGCAATTCCATTTCTTGCTGCAGTATGATTTCTTGTCGTTTCAATTTATTCTCTTCTTTAATCCGTAGGATTTCATCTCTTGCCATCTTTCTTTCTTCTTCTTCCTTAGCAATAGCTTTCTTTTCAGCCTCCTTTCTGTCAAGTTCTTCCATCTCTGCCTTGGCAATAGCTTTCCTTTCTTCCTCTTCTGCCTTATATTTTGCCAGTTGTTGTTCAGCAAATTCAAGGAGTGCCTCTCCCTTTTTATTACAATCTTTTCCAATTTTAATGAAATGATCTAAGGTAAGCATTATTGAAGTTGAATTATTCAAGTATTCAATTACTAATGTATTGTAATCAACAATAGAATCTATGTCGATAATTATAATTACTCAACGAATGAATAATTAATACAAGAAATTGTAATGTTCCTGTATTGTTATGTATAAGTTCCACAATCTATAATATTTTGTAAAAATATTATATATATAATCACTGATATCTATCATAAATAGTTATGATAGTTAGTTATATAAGCTGCTGAAATTATATCAAGCACTTAATATTAATATTTAATAATTATGTGTATTATCCCCAAATAATTAGTCTTAATTGTCACTAAGTTCCCAATATAGTACTGAGAAAGTGTACTAATTTATATTAAATATGTCTTAATATGTTATAAATAATTAATAATTATTAATTATATATTATGCCATAATCATGAGCTATAAAGTGCATTGCCCATTTCTAGGACCACCACTGCAAATATGTGCAAAGTCCCTAATTCCTCATCAAAGCTCATAAAAATTTAATCATATTCATCTACACTATTATTAATGAAGAAATTATAGCATTAATATTAAATTATAAAAGGATGAAATGAAAACAAACAATACAATGTGTTAACCAAGGATTACGAAACAGTATTACCATACGACAAGACATTTTCACAATAAAAATTGCATTAATAACTAAGTGGTATAAAACGGAAGTGAGAGATTAAGAATGAACTGAATAGAAAGTTAAGCTGTGTACGTAACAAATAGTGACGTCACAGGACTCATTTGACGTTAATACAATACATTTAATTAAAATAAAAGATAGCTAGATCAGAATAAACAAGATAGATTACGAACATTGTACAGAAGTGAATAAAAATTATAAATAAGTACACTAGAATACACCAGTTATAACATGACTATACACCTAACATGCAAGGTGAATTAATGCGAAACCGAACGAAACGACCGCCGGTAATGTCTCGACGCGTTCTTCGCGAAGCGCAATTAATTCACGTCCTTAGGAACATTCAGAATGAGTATCGGCATCCTCAGAGCCATTTTATTCATTCCGAACCGCCGCCCAACCATACCCGCTACATGAAACAAGACAGAAACCATATTTAACATGGATACAACGAAAAAAGAACATGGCGTTATTTGGAAAAAGAGGACGGAATATTTTAACCTTTAAAATCAGTGACTTATCTTGTTTTGGCGGTAATATCGTACATCGAATGCTTCGCCGACAGACTCGAGAGCATGTTTGTATCATTGAGACCGTCAGCAATAGGTTTCATTTGATGTTTGAAAGCTTCAAATAAATTGTTTTGATGGACATTGTCAGCTGCTGGCTTTTCCAACCGTTCATGATGTCGTCAAGGGCATGACGTCACCGGTGTATTTGCAAATAATGTCCGTTTTGCTCGAAAGGAATTTAGTTCTTTCAACTCGTTAATATTTGAAATTATCCTCCCCACACTGGCCACCAGCTGATAAAGGGCAGATAAAGTCGTTTATATAAGTAGGGCCGATATGATTGAGAGCTGGTGATGTATTTCGTTTAATCGCGAATGCGTGCTTCGTCCGGTTATCATCTTGGAATAAGGGTCAACGTTATATTGATTAATCATTGCTGAATGTCCAAGAATACATTCGTTCCCTTCGGAGCTCATCATTATAGATGCATATTTTTCCTATCAGAAGAGTTCTTCATTTCATAATCATCAACATTGGCAAATGCAGCAAATAGCTGTAACGTATTGATGTGATAAAGTCCTCAATTCAGAGTCCATGAATTTATTTACATTTCACACATAAGACATTCACGTAGGCATACATCCAGATATAGTTCATATATAGTTCATTAGGAATTACATGCATAGTATTCATGTCCGTCCGTGTCAAAACAATATGTCAGATGAACATCGTGGCTATATACGTGCGCTGTTGTATTCAACAGCCAGAAATGAGCACATGCGTTCCTGGCATCTACAATTTGAATCATAATACGATTCTCCTTCCATTATTAGTTAATTTAATTAATCTCATCCTTAGATTAATTTCCGAACTGACCCTGAAGTCTACATCGATTCATCTATATAATATAGGCTATATACTCAGCCTTATTTCCTTGGAAGAAATACAAGACACGACCTTCTTGCTTGACGGATAGCGTAACAAAGGCCCTGTAACCAAGTCACCCGGCGTGACCTTCCCAACGCGAATGCGTCATAATCTCCGCATATATTTCGCGTTCACTATACCGTAAAATATCGACATATTCTATAAATATTAATGACCCCCAAACGTTGCGCATGGGTAAACCCCAGCAGACGCCGTCATTTAAAATAACACCGTAACAACCCGTCCAAACGGCAAAGGCCTGGTCTACAGTCTTTTGGTATACGTCAGCTCAGTGTGATTTTTATGATTTCAATGGCGGAAAACTATAAAAGTTTTGTAATTAATTTGGGTCTTACGCTGATGTGAAAATGTCACTAAATTAAATTTTTCTATTACCCTAAAATTTTATTATGAGGGAATCTTTATGTTCATATGTTAAGCAATATCAGCGCTATAATTTGAGATATCCCTTTCATTTTAAGTATCTTTAGTTATTAAGAAATAAATGATCTACTTTCGGTCAAAAACACAAAATAGGCATTTATTTCACGTCAACCAAAATTTTCTTACCACTACAAAAAAATGGAAACGATTTGATTGGTTGTTAAATTTGTACTATGCTCTGCGATAATTTTTGGTGTGGCCGGTAACTTTTTACTTGTTTCTTATAAAATTTCAAATACACTAGATAAATTGTTGGCGGTAAATTTGACTTGCCCCTCAGAAAAATTTCAAATACTGTAGTTATTTATAGATATAAAAATACGATAGCTAGTTTGTTTTTGAGCGGGGAATTTGAGCGTAGTGTCATACAGATTCACCTCACTACAGAAGTAACAAGAAGAGACATGGTCCGTAACCAGACGATACTTCAAGGCCTATAATCAGAAATGTTTACTTGCAGACCCGAGTAGAACGGTCCCAACAAAGATGGTTTGGCCATTGTTGCGTGATAAATTCTCGCAACATCATTTTATCCTATATCTATTTTATAACGCAAGGGCAACAACTGCTTGAAATTTATAGTCACTTTTCTCGGTAAGCATTTGTCTTCTCGCGTTGGTATCGAATGCAGTTAAGTTTTGAGCTGTGGGTTTTTTGCGCTGGACTGCGCATGACTTGTCTTGCTTCTTGGTCGATCGGTTTCCGCCCACCACTAGTGGAGTGAGCGATTTGGAATGGCGAAAGAGATGCCTCGTTGAAGAGGGGATCTCCGCTATTTTTTTTTGTTCTGTCAGGAATGTGAGAGTCCTCTTATGGATATTTCGTTTATTCGGGATAATACCTCTAGTGTATTTGCACATGCCGGGAGGCGTGATATTTCTGTATTTCTTGAAAGCAAGGTAAATTGACATTTTCATTAACTCTATCGATTTTTGGTCGTGAACGATTTCTGGTTCATAGCCTGTCTTCGAAAGTCGTCGTCACGAGATGTTTTCCTAGCTCACATGTCGCTGTATTGTACTGCATCGGTTGATGCAGGTTCCAAGGACCATTACTTGCTACTTTGTTAAATGAACTAGGTTTGAAAAACCTTTATTATCTAGAGGATATTTTTGAGGACATTATTTATACTTCGGCAGACGTGTCTGTCTTGCTGAAGTCAGACTAAGGAGAGTGAACTGATCTCATATATCTGGTTAACTCATCATTGTAATGCTGTCTACCGTCTATTGCTGTATTGAATGTTGCTGTGATAATGACTGTTTGATGTGCCTACATATTCGCGTAACCATTTTGTCACTGTGGCGTCCACAATAAATAATGAAGAAAAACGTCAACGGCTGTTACAAGAATCATTGACTTTATACGTCGTGAGTTTACTGACGTCCTATGTGGATTGCCCTGTTATTTTTGTATGAACATTGTTTTTGACTGAACACATCTGCACACCACACAAAACCAGACATGCGGATACCATCCATCATCATATGGCATCACGCATCATTTGGTGGCCATAAGCTGGTTTGATTCTGGTACCAGCAAACACGGGGTCCCTTACCCACTTCATTTTCAACAAGAATTCATCAGCATCCTTCAAGAAATTAACATTCTTCAATACAGTCAACATCTTCAAAATTTTCAAAGTACTCGGCGTTGCCCGGTAAAAGTCAAAATTTCAACTTTTTGACGGAAACAAGAATTTGACAGTACCCGGCGTTGTTACATGTTGCCGGATAACTCGGACTGCTGTTATCTTTTACGCAAGTCAAGCAAGTTGCTGCTGTCAAGGTTCCAGTGCTGTCGTTTTTGTGAAGGTCAAGTGCCGGTTGAAACGGGTTGTTTTCTGAAGAAGGCCAAGTACCGATTTCCATCAACTTACTTTCGGATTAGAAGGTCAAGTGCCGAAACAACTCAACACACAGTATTTCAGAAGCTCTTGTACCATCGTGTTAGCAGTGGAAGCAGTTCAGATGTGCCATCATCGTTGGAGCTTCGCTCTTTAGGACGTTGATTGACATCCGTTTTTTCTGCTGTTCTACGATTGGAAGCCTATAAGTTAAGTGGCCTGTTTGTATGTAAACTGTGCCCTTATACTTCTGCTGAGTCTTCTGTGTATCATCTCATTCTATATGTTATATGTTTATATGTTATTCGTATATTTATATGTTTATATTTCAGCGGGTTCTCGGTTGGGTGGTGTCTCCGTTAGATTATGCCACGTCATAGAGGTCGTCTATTGTGAGCGTTTTCTGTAAGGTTTGCAAATTTCCAATACTGGAATTTGCTAAGCGACTTCTGTTGCTATTTATGTTAGCTGTGATGACATGTTTTAATATTGTTTTCGTTATTATTTCGCATTCTTTAGTTTTGTTTTGATTTGTTTGTATTTGTTAGCCTACTCTTGTCTATAATTTAGTTTCATACAACATTTTTGTTTATACACTGTGGTGTCATGTATTTTGCTTAATTCTATCGCAGATATCGTCACATTTTTTGTGATATTTCATTAATTTCTGCTTTATTTTTAGTTGATTTCTGCGAAAGTTTTTGTATTGTTGCTGATCTTTGTTATTGTTTACATTGTTATTGTTTACATTGTTTGTATTGTTTACATTTTCAATGTTTACATTCTGCATGTGTTTACATAGTCATTGTTTACAGTTATAGTAATTAGTTAATGGGCTATGCTAATGCACTGTTACTACTACACTGATGATAAATGAATGATGAATAGTGTCGTGCACTATTGAATGAGAAGTGCACTTATGATCAAGAATTGATTGTTGGTATTTCATATACAAGTTCTTTGATTGGAGACTTGTTTCCCACAGAGACTGGGATAATATAAGGTGATGTGAATATACAAGTGCTTAATTAACACTTGTTACACTTAGGTTTGAAATAAATTAGTTAATTATTTCAGGTTTTGGACTCATATGTTAGACAACATGTCTACATTTGAGCACTTTATTGAGCAGGGTAAATTGCTTGGCAAGACTGGTGATAAGTTAGAAGAATTTGCAACTGCTCGATATGATAAAGCAATGGAAGCTGAACAAAAGAAACTGCATATGGAAGCTGAACAAAAGAAACTGCAGATGCAGGTGGATGAAAAAAGATTCCAAATGGAAATGGAAAAACAAAAAAGGGAATCAGAAGCTGAGGAAAGAAAACTCCAGCTACAGCTAGAAGCTAAAAGACTTGAAAAAGAAGCTGAAAATAAAAGACTTGAAAAAGAGGCTGAAAATAAAAGACTTGAAAAAGAAGCTGAAAATGAAAGACTTCAAAAAGAGGCTCAGGCTGAGGAAAGAAGATTACAGAGAGAGTCTGATGAGAGGAAAGAGAAAGCAAAAATGGAACATGAAGAAAAGGTCTTAGCTTTAGAGTTGGAAAAATTGAAATTGACGAGCATGAGTAATGGTAATGATTCAAACAAGGGTTCATCTTCTGGTAAGGCTAATAATGATACTTTTAAGATTAAGTTACCAACATTTAGTCCTTCCAGTGATGACATAATGTTCTATCTGGACAGATTTGAACAAGCATGTACAGCTCATAACATAGACAAAGCAAAATATGTTTATCAGTTATCAGGGATACTGACAGGTAAAGCTCTAAGTATATTAAATATGGTGGATGAACCTGACAAGAACAATTATGAGGTTGTCAGGGCCGCTTTGTTAAAGAAATATCAGCTTAACGAAGACGGCTATCGTCTACAATTTAAAAACATGTTACCTGAAAATGGAGTTGAATTCTCCGAGTTTATTGCAAGAATACGCATTACTTTCTCACGATGGGTTGAACTATCTAAGACGGAAAAAACTTATGAAGGACTTATGGACTTAATACTTAGAGACAAAGTCATGTCGTCTGTCAATGAGTCTTTCCTTGCTTTCCTTCATGAACGTAAACCTAAAACAATAAAAGAAATGGAAGATTTCTGTTGCCAATACGTAACTGCGCACCCACACATAACCATGGGTAACTCTAAGGTGAAAGAAGGTTTACCAGTTGCTTCGGCAGCTCCGTATGGCCAAAACTTTGCTCGTAGATTCCAACAAAATTTTGATAGAAAGAGTAGCGGTAATTTCTGTCAAAATCATGGAAACCAATTTCATGGTGATTCATCTTCGAAGAATTGGAGACAACCTGATAGTACTCGTTACTATCACCCTAATAATTATAGGCATTTCAAAAGAGGATATGGTAATAGAGGTTATTCCTGCCGAAGACCTCAGAACCAAACAAATAGATGTTCGCATCAATGTGAACATGATAGTAATCGTGGAAACTGGAATTCGAACCAGGATAACATTTACAATAGAGACAATAATAACTGCAGAGATAATAATAACTTTGATAACTTCAGAGGTAATAATAGTCGGGGTAGATCTCAACACAAAAAAAAGAGATATCAGCAGGCTAATGCTGTACAACAGGAAACTGAGGGAGCCTGTAATCATGTTGTTGATAGTAAAAACTTTGACGCTGTCACTGGTTCTGCTTTTGACTTTGAGAGAGCAAACAAATGCCCCCAATGCAGTACTTTATTCGAACCGGGTACCATAACTACTTTGAGTTGTGGTCACCCACTTCCCGCTCTTCCTGCTGCTGTTGCGCATGACGGGAGGGGTTCTTTAATTCTACATAAGGGTCTTGTTAATGATACTCCGGTCTCACTACTTTTCGATTCCGGATGCACCACTATTGGTGTTAGACAATCGCTTGTAGATCCATCTTGTGCTACAGGAAGGGTTATTAAATGTGTCACATTTTGCGGCACTCTAGAAAAATATCCTACTGCTGTAATTCGCATTGCCACTCCTTTCTTTACTGGAGATGTGCATGCTTGTCTCTTACCTAATCCTATTGCGGACCTTATTATTGGTCGTATTCACAGAGTTAGGGAGTGTACCCCACAGCAGATTGCTGCTTGGGAAGATAATAACATGCAAGCTACAAATGCAGTAGTTACAAGAGCACAAGCTCTACAAACACCCGAAACTTCACTGAATAGTGATAATGAAGTTGATAGCCAAGATAGTCACTTAGTAATCACTCGTGACTCTTTCATAAAATTGCAAGAAGAAGATCCTTCTTTAAAAAAATTCTTCGTTCTTGCGAAGAAAGGTGATCCGAATCAGGATACAAATAGAAAATCTTGGATTGCAATGAGAAACGGCGTACTTGTACGTATGGTACAAGATTCGACTACGTCGGCACATTCGCAAATTCTTGTTCCCAAGAGCATGAGAGTCCAAATATTACAACATGCTCATGACTCGCAATGTGCTGGACATATGGGTTTTGCCCGTACGAAGTCGAGAGTCCTTGCGGCTTTCTTTTGGCCTTTTGTCAATAAGGACATTCGTATTTACTGCCGATCATGCAAGGTATGTCAGGAGGTCAAATCTAGAGGACCACGACATGCTGCGCCTATCCAGGCTGCTGACATTCCTATTCGGCCGTTTCAGAAAATGGCCATAGATATTATTGGCCCTTTTAAGGTCAAGTCGGCCAGAGGACATCAGTTTATCCTTACATGTGTCGATATGTGCACACGTTGGCCAGAGGCTATTCCTCTTAAGAGCATATCTACTACAGATATCGCAGATGCTCTTTGGTTGATATTTTCTCGCTTGGGGTTCCCCAGAGAAATATTGTCAGACCATGGCACTCAACTCATATCTGACACTATGTCACAGGTAATGTCTACCTTACATATTGAACGATCTCTCAGTAGTATCTACCATCCTATGTCTAATGGGTTAGTTGAGCGTCTGAATAGAACGCTCAAGACTTTGCTTGGTAAGATAACTGAAGATCATCCTCAAGATTGGGACAGGGTTTTACCCGCGGCTCTCTTTGCCTATAGAGAAGTCCCTAATGAACACACAGGATTTTCTCCCTTCGAACTTGTCTTTGGCGCGCGTCCACGCGGCCCTATGTCTTTATTCCACGATCTCATCACTGCCGATGATATTAGCGATGAAACTCAATCCTCATATGAGTATGTCATTGCTCTTAGACAAAAGATCATTGAGGCATGTAAGCTAGCAACTGCTTCATCAGAAATTGCTAAAGAGAAGGCAAGACAGTTTGCTAACAAGAATAGATGTCTACGACAACTTTGTCCAGGTGACAAAGCATTCGTCCTACTCCCCAGTAGGGAAAATAGACTTCTTATTGCATGGAAAGGTCCGTATGCAATAGTCTCTCGGATTTCCGATGTTGACTATGTGGTCGATATTGATGGAAAGCATAAAACTTTCCACATAAACATGCTTTCGGAATTTCACGAACGTCCGGACTATTTGCTGCCTATTTTCCAGGCAACGGATGATGCTCCTGCACCTCACGGTCATTATTCATCCCTGTCTGTCATTCAGGATGAGGAAGCTACCTTCTCTGATGTCAACCTTCCCCTTCCAGTGGTTCCATTACATTCCACGGAATCTTGGAAAAACGTTTCTGTTTCTCCTAATCTTTCTGGTGACGAACATCGACAAGTCTCGTCGATGTTACAAACATTTCAGGATGTTCTCACTGACATTCCTGGACACACAGATGTCATAGAACATGACATAATTCTTACCGACAATAATCCAATTAGGGTTAGGCCGTATCCTATTCCTATACACTTTCAGTCGCAAGTGGAAAAGGAATTGGATGAAATGATTCAATTAAATATAATTGAACCATCGACTTCACCATATTCTTCTTCCATGGTTATTGTCCGGAAGAAGGATAAGAACATACGAATTTGCGTTGATTATCGCAAATTGAATCAGGTCACAAAGTTCGACGCTGAACCGATGCCTTTGTTAGAAGATCTACTGATTAGACTTTCTAATTCTAGATTCTTCACTAAACTTGACTTGTCTAAAGGTTATTGGCAAGTGCCTTTAGCAGAGCATGCCAAACCTCTTACTGCTTTTTCTACACCTAGGGGTCTATTTCAATGGAATGTTATGCCTTTTGGTCTCATGAACGCCCCTGCCACTTTCGTTCGCATGATGCGTCGAATTCTGTCACATCGTTCGGATGTCATCGCATACTTAGATGACATCTGTCTCTTCAGTGATACCTGGGAAGATCACTATTTAGGGTTATATGACTTACTGTCCACTCTACGTGAGAATAATTTGACAGCAAAACCTTCTAAAGCTTTTGTTGGTTTTGGTGAAATCTCTTTCCTGGGTCATCGTGTTGGTCATGGTCTCTTAAAGACAGAAGACCACAATACTTCCAAAATACTGAACATCTCGGTTCCTAAAACGAAGAAACAAGTTAGGAGTCTCTTAGGTTTAATTCAATTTTATGGGAGATTTATTCCAAATTTATCTTCGATCATGGCACCTCTATCAACATTGTTGAAGAAAGGTTCGCCTAATCTGGTCCGTTGGTCTGAAGAATGCCAATCTTCACTAGACCAAATCAAGAATATATTTTCTTCTCCTCCCATCTTAAGATTACCTACTCTTGATAGGACTTTTGTTCTTCGGAGTGATGCTTCATCCACTGGGATTGGAGCAGCACTGATGCAAGAATATGCAAATACTCTGCATCCTGTTATGTACATTTCTAGAAAACTAAATGCGGCAGAGAGGAACTACTCGGTTTTAGACCGTGAGTTGTTAGCGATGGTTTGGTCAATTCTAAAACTACAAAGATTCCTCCTGGGCGCACATTTCATTCTAGAGACTGATCAGAAAGCTCTTACAGCTATTCAGACTAAGAATTTGAAGAGTTCGAGATCCACTCGATATGCTATAGCTCTTCAACCTTTTCACTTCACGGTACGAGCTATCCGTGGTGCGGATAATGTGATGGCTGACATTTTGTCTAGATGCCCACATGACTCCAACTAATACTTCTGTCCTATATTTCCATATATTACAGAGTCATAACACACCTATATTTCTACAATAGATTAGCACATCTGTACTTACTTTATATGTACACACTATCGTGCTTTGTTGTCATCTTCTTCTGTTCGTTTTTTAAGATGATAGAGGAGGACTGAGTAGTTAATATAAGGGCCGTTAGTTTACTAAACAGCCACAATTATTAATAATGTATTGTACCTTATGAAGCATATTAGTTATTAATTAGCATTATATTGCTTGTACTTTCTCAGAATGTCATTGTTGAGCTGAGGACTTACCTTACTAGTATCAAGCATGACGAGTTCTAGATTGTGTACTTACCCTTGGAATACCAGAGCATATGTCCTGGATCGTCATGTAGTTTAACTTTACTATGTACTTATGTCATTACATGTCAAAGAATGTACTATTTAAATTTTCCTATCAGATTTGTACATCCATTTTTAAAGACAATATTAGAGTATGCTGTTTAATGATGATTATAGTAACTTGCATACGTATATTGTGTTTACATGCTAACGTGATGTGTGTTGGTGACACCTCCCCGATGTGAATATTTTTTGAGACATATTTATTTTTCTGTTGAGGTATATCCTCACCAGACACTCTATAACACTGACTAACAAAAAAAAACTTTTTTTTTCTTTCTCTAACATTTCTATGTTTTTCTGGTCAATTTTAATGCGCTGTTTTTAAATCTGCAAACCGTTTTTCTCTATCAGGTCGGGATCTCTAGAAATACGCAATTGAAGTTTTTTAACAACGCATACAGTATTACAACATCATTCGTACAAGAAGTATAACAGTTATGTAGGCTTGAATTTCTTTGCAGTCGACTTTCGTCGGTGAATGGCATGTGGTACATCGCGATGAAGCATCCAACAATAATCGGCAAGCATGGTCACACTCCACCGTCCTTGATAACGTGACTCCATTACGGCGATATCTTGATGGAATCATTCTCCATGTTCATCGCTGACTTCGCCAAGGTTGTCAGGGAAAAAGTTAAGATGCGAATCGAGCAAATGGATTTTGAGGGACATGTTACAGCCCATAATTATGTATGCATCTATGCACTGCTTAACAATATGCAACATAGTCGACAGATTTGTGATTTTCTAGAAAGTTATCGACGATCGATTTGAATGCCATCCATGCGAGAAGTTCCCTACCATGTAACAAGTTCTCGAATTCTTTGTCTGCAATAACTTTCCTAATCTGAGGTCCTACAAAGATACCTTCCTTTATCTTTGCATCGCTAACTTGCGGAAACTTTTCTCGAAGATAAGTGAAAGCTTTGCTCGTTTTATCTAACGCTTTTACAAAATTCTTCATGACCCCCAACTTTATATGTAACAGTGGTAAAATGAAGGTGTCTTTGTTAACTAATGGCTCGCGTATTACATTTTTATGCCCGAGCTGCATACGATCCCGGATAGGCCACACCTTTCTTGCATAATGTTCCTGTCTGTTGCGGCTGTCCCATTTACATCGGAAGCAACAAAATTTAGTATACCCAGTCTGCATGCCCGTGCAAATTGCAATGACCTTTAGGTCTCCACAAATCCGCCATTGGTAGTCATTGTACTTTATTTTTTCCAAACGTATAGCCATATTGTCATAAGTTTCTTTCATATGAACAGAGTAGGCGACTGGAATTGATGAAAAAAAATTCTGTTATGCAATAACACGGCTTTTAGACTAGTCTTGGAAGAATCGATGAAAAATTGCCATTCGTTGACTATGTGCTCATGACCGTTTACATCTTTGCAATAGCAAATGTCATCATCCATCTCAAAGTATTGAACAAGTTCTCTGTGTCTATGACGAAATTTAGATATCGGAGTATTGGGCGCTAAAAGATTCCATTCTTTGAGTCGCGAACCGAGTAATTCCGCTTGTCCTTTGGTAAGAGCGAGATCACGTATTAGATCTGAAAGTTCTGAATGGTTAATTAAGTAAACACCATCATTCACCGGTATGTAATCTGAGTCAGAATTAGTTTCTAAAGCAGGTAAACTATCACTTTCTGATGGTTCATTTACGTCCAACGGATATTGTTCTGGTGGTACTTGGATCGGACACGTGATTGGATCATGAGGCACTGGTTTCGAAACCGATTCAATATTTGGATAAACCACAGACTTTCTAGTTTTAAAAGTGAAACCATGGATATTTGTCACGCAGAAGTAACAATCAGTAGTGTGATTTACATGTTCACGCCATATTACTGGCACGCCAAAAGGCATCGACTTATGCTTCGGCGATTTTCGTAACCAACCTGCCAATGTATCAAACAAAAGTAACTATTTGAAAAATCGCGTAACATATGTCATGCATCTTTTAGTAGTATAAAAAGTAGAATTATGTTGCTTTTTATTAATTTGTAATAAGTTATATAGTAAAAATGAAACGGAGCAAATAACGGTTTCCCAAAAATATATTTATTCACAAATATCTTAAGAACCCGACGTGATAGAGATAAACGGATTTCAGATTTGAAATCAGCGCAAGAAACTGACCTAAGAACACTTATTCTTATATAAGAAAGAAAAATGTTGTTTGTCAGTGTAATTAGCCTATTGTTTGGCAATTTAGTTAATTATCAGCGCATAATTCGTGCGTTTTGAGCCGCTTATCGCATGCTCTTTGATATTGAAAAAAAAAAATATGTTCCACATTTTTTTTTTATCGGGAGGAGGTGGTGATATGTTGCGTGATAAATTCTCGCAACATCATTTTATCCTATATCTATTTTATAACGCAAGGGCAACAACTGCTTGAAATTTATAGTCACTTTTCTCGGTAAGCATTTGTCTTCTCGCGTTGGTATCGAATGCAGTTAAGTTTTGAGCTGTGGGTTTTTTGCGCTGGACTGCGCATGACTTGTCTTGCTTCTTGGTCGATCGGTTTCCGCCCACCACTAGTGGAGTGAGCGATTTGGAATGGCGAAAGAGATGCCTCGTTGAAGAGGGGATCTCCGCTATTTTTTTGTTCTGTCAGGAATGTGAGAGTCCTCTTATGGATATTTCGTTTATTCGGGATAATACCTCTAGTGTATTTGCACATGCCGGGAGGCGTGATATTTCTGTATTTCTTGAAAGCAAGGTAAATTGACATTTTCATTAACTCTATCGATTTTTGGTCGTGAACGATTTCTGGTTCATAGCCTGTCTTCGAAAGTCGTCGTCACGAGATGTTTTCCTAGCTCACATGTCGCTGTATTGTACTGCATCGGTTGATGCAGGTTCCAAGGACCATTACTTGCTACTTTGTTAAATGAACTAGGTTTGAAAAACCTTTATTATCTAGAGGATATTTTTGAGGACATTATTTATACTTCGGCAGACGTGTCTGTCTTGCTGAAGTCAGACTAAGGAGAGTGAACTGATCTCATATATCTGGTTATCTCCTGGCTGTTATAGAAAAGGATGGAGTTTTCCACCTGACTACATTTACAGCACTTTGAAATATAACATGCATCTGACTCATCATTGTAATGCTGTCTACCGTCTATTGCTGTATTGAATGTTGCTGTGATAATGACTGTTTGATGTGCCTACATATTCGCGTAACCATTTTGTCACTGTGGCGTCCACAATAAATAATGAAGAAAAACGTCAACGGCTGTTACAAGAATCATTGACTTTATACGTCGTGAGTTTACTGACGTCCTATGTGGATTGCCCTGTTATTTTTGTATGAACATTGTTTTTGACTGAACACATCTGCACACCACACAAAACCAGACATGCGGATACCATCCATCATCATATGGCATCACGCATCAGCCATGTCTGCAGAATGGGAGAAGATCGGCTACCACGACACGCATGGGAAACAAAGAGCCAGGGATCCAGACCCCCAGGACGACCCAGAGTCCTCTTAGAGGACAACATTAGACAATCTTTGAAGGACCGAGGACTAGAATGGAACCAGGCCAGGAGGAAGACAACCGATAGTATAGTCTGGCGCTCTCTCTTCCAAACCTCTACACCTCACGGCAGAAGGTGAACGACTAAGAAAGTAAGTAGACTAAGCTTACTTACAGCTAATTACACTCTATGTAGGCTGAGTTTACTTACATCTAATTACACTCTCTATAGACTGAGTTTACTTACATCTAATTACACTCTGTAGACTGAGTTTACTTACAGCTAATTCGACTATCTGTAGACTGAGTTTATTTACAGCTAAGTACACTATCTGTAGACTGAACTGGTGAAACTACTATTAGACAGACCGTCTTGAAAGAAACGTTCTGAAAAAGGAAGACAACACTATGTAGTCATGACTTCAATTCGCCCCATACCTATCCCCAACAGTGTCATGAAGTTCTACGGGTAACTATGTCTGATGATCAGATTGATTCCCTGTTGTACAGCTCTTTATAGAGTTGTGAATCACAAGTGCTGCATGGTTACATCATTGACAATGGATAAAAAGCCTGTGGACTTCTGGAAACACACATGGCTGACGAAGGCTTGAGCGTAGAATGAATGGGTCAGTTCCTCTCCTACCGCCAACCATAAAAGTTGAAATCTGTATAGAATAAAGATCTCTTGGTTTCACAGAGAAGTAAAAAGAAGGGAGAGAATTGTGAAAAAAAATTGATGGCGGTTTTTTTTTAAGGGATGTAATTTAATTTCTTCATTGTCAAAGGGGAATAATAAACAACAACAAAAGAAAGAGAATAATAATTCTCTATTACCATGGCAGTGAACAGTTTTTTACTACTGGATAGTTGTTCAAATCTCTACGCTCCTAAGGGGGATGGTGATGGTAATGAAAGCCAACGCAGGGCTGAAAAAAATATTTGAACGTAGAATGAATGGGTCAGTTCCACTCCTGCCGTTAACAACAACAAAAAAAGTTGAAATCTGTACAGAATAAACATCTCTTGGATTCACAGAGAAAGTAAGAGGAAGGAAGAGAATTGTGGAAAAAATTGTTGACTGTTTTTTTTAAGGGAAGTAGTTTACCCTCTTCAATATCAAAAGGGAATAATCAAACAGCAAACTGGGACCTCAAGATGCAGCAATAGTGAATGCAGTCAGCGACCCATAGCTGTACTGCTTGCATCAGGACCAGCGAACCAGAGCTAGTCAAGACCGCACTCCACCTCCACGTGGTGGTCCTGGAAACAGTCTGCAGCAGTGCAGTCTGGCTGAGCGAGTGCGGATCGCAATGAGAAGGCAAACCTGGTCCCTAAAAAATGCCGTGCTGAAGTCGGATGTGTCGACCGAAAGGTGCAGATATCACAGCTTAGGCGTAAACAGACACAACGCAACCACCGTCCTTTTCAGGGCGAACGAGGAAGCAGAAGAAGAAAACAGCAAACAAAAAAAATAAATAAATAAAAATTCTTTATTACCATGACAGTAAACAGTTTTTTACTACTGGATAGTGATCCGAATCTCTACGCTCCTAAGTGTGATGGCAATAAAAGCCAACACAGGGTTACAAAAAAATTAGGTATGACGAAAGAAGTATATAAAAATAAACAAGAACATTCAGGTGACCAGAGTTGAATCAGGTCAATGCCATTACTCAGTCTGACAGGAGCAAATATTCTTATCAATGATGGCAGAAAATAGTCACCACATATCCTCTTGAGCGCATATGGATCGGTTCACTGCCGCCTATAAGTTAGATTTATATTTTGTTTATATATACATATATATAGTTGTTAACAGTGGTGGGTTTATATATATATATATATATATATATATATATATATATATATATATATATATATATATATATATATATATATATATATATATATGCAAAACCTCAGCATATAGAATGATGGTTTCATGAACCATCACTGCAAGAGCTGGTGACTGCTTCATGCGGGTCTCTCATAGAGAACCAAAATCAGAGGGAGTCTCAAGTTCCATATGGAGCATGGCGTGAGTGATGACAGAAATAATGTACATTATTATTATATTAACCATTTTAACCAGTGCAAATGTATATGTAAACATGTTTTATATAAATGCAATAGGTGTTTTCCGCTCACTGGGATTAACATTAGTGCTAAGAGAGGGTAACGTTCTGAGGCAGATGGGATGCTGGAATGAAAGGGAGGAGCACCTGATCTTCTTGTCAGGAGACCCAATACTCAGGAGGGATATTTGTTTCTCACATTTCATGATACTAGTCGGTATTACCAATTGGTGGTACTAGTCTGTGGAACAAGTGTGTGGTATAAGTGGCTATCAGTCAAAGCTACATACCAACATCAGACGGGTCTTGAAGACGCTGGACCATCTTCGTAATTACCCCATGCTACTACTTAGGACGTGTTACTGCCACCAGACATGACCTGTAACGAGAAGAACCAGTCTACATACTGCAAAGAACCAACATCGGCTGGAGCAGAAGCCAACCGACACCTTCTTGGCAGCTAAGTACCCATTCAGAGCTAACGAACTCTTATAGTTTTGCTATTAACAAAAAAAAAAAAAACCACTTACCAGATGTGATGAATACCAAAGGCAACATTTTTTTTCAATAACACATTTATTTATTTTAACCATGTAAACTATAAGTGATTATTAAATTTGTTATCTGCATATATACAAATTTATAGTTGATTTAATCATTTTGAATGAATTGCACCCGTAGGTCTCAGTAATTTTAAATAATGTAAACAGTACTGAATTAAATCAGTTGGTGGCTCATCAAAGGAGCAAACATCTATTCTCCTCATAGAAGGTCCGGGAAGATACTAAGTTCATTACGGCCTTGATAATAACAGCTGTGGTGCTTGGTTTCATAAAATTTATATGAGGCTCCCTAGAACTGAAGCATCTTTCTTAAAATCACATCTCTGCCAAGAGTAATCTTGAGCGAAAGGTAGATACCTTTGAAGACCCTCAGTAGAGTCTCTGAATTTTGGCCACTTTTGGACCATCACTGCAGAGCAAGGGGAGAAATCCCGTGACAGCAATGTCTATTGAAATCATATGTACTGGGCCACAGGCCTAACGAAACAGTGCAACGTAATTCGCTTGATGATAATGATGATCTACAGCTGTTGACAGTGTGATATACACAGGATGCCCGTATAGACCTACCGCCGTTGACAGCATATTACGCACATGATGTCCGCTACAGACCTACCGCTGTTGACATCATTGTATGCACACGATGTCTGTTACAGACCAACTACTGTTAACAGCATAGAAGACATTGGATGTCCTTTACAGACAACCAACCAGTGTTGACAGATTAGTACACATAGGCTGTCGACTAGAGCTCTGCTTTTATTGACAGCGAGTCTTAATTTAAATCTAAGAGATTGGAGGAGTAGTTGTGCTTCGCTGAATTAAATTAAACTCCAAGACAAATTTTATCCCTAGCCTGACAGATCGGTGATCCAGGTCTGATAACAGAGGTGTTATAGCATCGATTTTGTAGCTTCACAAATGTTTGTGTCAATTGTTTATTATTATTATTTCTGTAAATGCATTATTATATTACCACAGATTTATGCATTCTCATAAACGTTATAAAACTGTCATGTCTTCTGCCCACAAGTTTACTCATAACGGGTAATCTTTTATGACAAATGAAAATACAATTATTAAATGATATTTTTCAAATGAAATAATGAAGTGAAAAAATAGGTGTATTTGCTCATTTTTACTGCAATACCACATTTGTAAGGTTTGTAGATCTGAATATATTTTATGAAATTTAACGTTTTTTTTTTAAAGACCAGTGTGTGTGTGTGTAATCTCACCAGTATAGAGCTAACGAAAAGAGTGAGACAAATAGCAATGGAAGAAGACGTGAGAAGAAGATGCTGGCGTCAGGTATAACACATACTGAGAAAACCATGTTGTACCCTAAGTGAAGTGTGAAATAAATACAACAACAGTAGAGGACGAATTAAAAAACTGGTATTGTTGAACATAAAAAGCATAATGCCACAAGAAGCCCATATGAGAAAGCAAACGATTGTACAATTCAAACCGAGGCCTTATCCATCTTGTTTTTCTCAGTTTGTTCTCGATTTGTACTTGTTGTTGTCTAGTGTTACTCCATAATTGTATTCTTCAAAAACGTGCAAAATTTTTACTGCTGTTCACAAGAAACGCAACCCACAGGTCCTGTATATATTATCGTAACACGCTGTGGCTTTTTTTTAAAGCAACCAACCATGGGCTATGCTTGTTTATTAGTTGATTTAACAACAAATATTCTGACTTGATGTTTTAACATGAAACGATAGCATTACAAGGCAGTCGTTGGTCTGGGACCCCTATACGAGAAATAGATAGAAACCACAAACACGTTACGAAGGGAATTAGACGTAGACTTGATATAAAGAAGACATGGTAAGGCATTAAACGGATAGCACATGAGAGGAAGGCTCATCGTGTATGTGTTAAATGTCAATGCTCTATGGGGAGCTGTATGGTAATAAATTTGCTCTATCAGTGCTTAACCTGGGTACTAACCAATGAACAAGTAAGTAAGAGAATCACGTGTGACTGGCTATGTTTTTTAGATAAGCAGCTAACCAAACACGAAAAGATAGTAGTAGGCCCCTTCAGTGATAAGTGATGATGGGAATGCGACCCTGAGTTGATAGCATTCAGCTGGTTTTTATTTCTTCTTGGTGTTCCTTTTGGCGTATTATTGTCTTTTTTGCTTGTTGTGAGAGCTTCTTTTCGCCCCATCTGAACTGGCGCTGTAGAGAGCAATGCCACTTGGTGAGATTGGCAGCTTCATCCTCCCAGGTTGCTGGATTTATACCTTCATGCCTTTTTTGCACACATCTCTGAACCTTAGCTGCGTTCGCCCGGCTGCTTTTTTGCCATCTGCCAGCTGTCCGTAGAAAATATCTTTGGAGATGCGTCAATCTTCCATGCGGCGGACATTAGCCAAGCAAGTGAAATATGCGCTGTAAGCAGTATATACATGCTTTGAAGGCCAGTACGTGACAGCACCTCGTCTTTTGTTACTTTGTCCTTCCACTAAATATCAAGGATGTGGCATAGACACCGTAGATCGATCGAGGGTGTTGAGCCTTCGAAAAGATAAGCGATGTCGAAAAGGTGAAGGCCGACGTTGGAGCAGTTGCACTGACAGAATACACGAGTTTTTAAAAACAAACAACAAATTAATTTGGACACTTAGTGAGGAGGAATGAGGATCAATCGACAGCAATGACAAAAGCATCAAAATGGAAGGAAGCAACTATCGGGGACGACCTAGTTGAAGGTCGATCGAAGGGATGATGAACATCTTGCGGCAACACAACATAATAGCAGACCAGGTGATATTGCCTGCACTGGATCTAAAACACATAAATAAGCAAATCTTCAACACGCTATGGCATGGGACGGCAACCCGGGATATTTTGGAATCTACTTTAGCAACACTGAGCCCTCTAAAGATCTACCATGTGTGTGTGTGCGTGTGTGTTTGTGTGATTTTGTAATTTTAAGCGGCGGCAGGAGTGGGGATGATGAACCTTACAAAGATAAGATTGCGTTCCTATCTCCTGCGGTTCACGAGCATAATTTAGTAGTCAGCTCGAGAGTTTTCATTGGGAGTGCGGAAAAAGTACCCTTGATCCCGGGGACACCACGGTTTTAAATGCCGGCGGAAGAGGTCTAGTCCGAAATTTCCCAAGTTTAAAAAAAATAGACATAAAGTCACAACCAAGAGCACTTAAAATAGCTTATACGTCATGCTTTCAACATTGAGCGGAAGGGCTGAAAGCCCAAGTGCCGCTGGTTTAAAAAAAAAAAAAAAAAAAAAAAAAAAATACATTTCATATTTATCATCAATTTCAATCTCAAGCGAACTAACTTTGTCGCCCAAGCAAAAGAAAAAATTAACAATAATACCATACTAGCTAGCTCAGTTGCAAAGAAAATCCCAACAAGCTCAACTATCGCACTGTGGAAAATAAGATGCTTTCCTGAGTTAAAATCTGATATTCCAGGCATTGAAGGTAAGGGAACACAGACAGAAACACAAAGAAAGTGTATAGCAACCAAGTATATTGACCAAAGATTTCCAGCGAAGCTTTGGACACATGCATATACTGATGGTTCGGCAACAAATGCAGTTGAAAATGGGGGTGCCGGCATCCTCATAAAATTAAAGAATAGAATTCCCTCTATGGCAATTGCCACTGGAAAATACTGCAACAACTTCTGTGCTGAAGCAGAAGCCCTGAAACAGGCAGCTGAAACTCTTATTGAATGCAAAGCACAGGCAGAAAAACAGATAGTAATCTTTTCAGATGCCCTCTCAATAATATCAGCGCTGAAGAGCCACCAAACTAAAGGATTGAAAGATCTGATAATCTCCCTTGAAAGACTGGCCGAATGCTTCAAGAAGTGCACTATCCAGTGGATACCAGCCCATTGCAACATACCAGGAAATGAAGAGGCAGATAGACTTGCTAAAGAAGGAGGTGCCTTACAGCAAAATGATATAGAGACAACTTACGCAACGGCAAAGACCACTATAAAGGCTACATTCAAGTCCAAATGGGAAAGAGAGCACCCGGGACATTTGAAAAATGACGCATATCATCAACTATCCAGAAAAGAACAGGTCATCATTTTTCGACTGCGCACTGGGCACAACAGATTGAGATACCATCTGTACCACAAATACAAAATTGGTGCAACAGATCTCTGCACCTGCGGTACCAGCCCGATGACAGTCGAACACCTGCTGCAGTACTGCCCAACCTACAGTAATGAACGGGGTAGCATATGGCAACAACCTACTTCTGTCAACGAAAAACTGTTTGGAGATGTCGGGAACCTTGAGTTGACTGCTGCCTTTATTAGAGTCATAAATGTGGAAGTCTGAAGGCGAACGAGGAAGAAGAAGAAGAAGAATCTCAATGTGTCTTTTGGTCTCCCCGGCAACCTCATCATTAAAACAAAATAATACACAATGCATCGCTGCGAGAGCGCATTAAGACATTGGGGCATGCTTTCTGCAAAGGGACCAGCTTTGGTGGTGGATTCATGTTCTTCAGGAAGCGAGAAGAGAAATAAATGAATTATTTTCCCTTACCTTGAGGATTCTACAACGACTGCCCTGTGATGATATTAAATTATTTCCTCAATGTTTTCCCATCCAGAGTCAGCGTCTTCTTGTTCCATTGCAGAATGTTCTTGGAGAATTCATTTCTTTTGATGCATTTAAGTTTAGTCGTTTGATTTTAATTAGTAAGCCATGGTCCAATAGAATGCCTTAATACTCATGCTATATTTGTCATTTGTGACGTGATCAACGAATGATAACGGATGGATTAGGTACATTGTAAAAAGAACAGCAGAATTGTATCGTTAAAACTAAAGATACTTACTTACTACTTCATTAGTCATCCCACTTCTACCGTGAGGTGTAGAGGTTTGGAGGAGGGAGTGTGACGATATTTGTGGGTGTCCTTTTACATTTTTTCTTTCTCTCCTACATTATCCATTTAATTCTTCATTTCTCGCACATGAATTCGTGCCATTGACACTCCATAAATTGCTATACCCTTTCTCACACTGCAATAGTGTTATTTCACAGGTAATTGACTATCTTGAGGATTAATTGCAATCGCTTACGTGGTAGCGCCAGCTTGAATGCAGACGGTAAACGTGAAAGTAATGGTGACTTTGACGTTACTCATTTCCGACACAGACAGAGCAGGCTGGTGACCACCTGTGTTTCGCGGTTGGTCACTGCGCCTCCCGACACCTCGCCGGGAGGGGACAAGGGAAGCATTATTGTCTGTCTGCGGGAGCCGGCCGTGGTCCGCGTACGTCATGGATTATCTGTCTAGCGGAAGATTTGAGTACGTGTGATAATGACTTTATCATTTTTGCCCAGACATTATCGGCGTCTTTATTACCAATACAACATGTCTGAAGAGACATTATGAGCAAGGTAATCATTAGGGATGAGATCACAGATGTGTTGGCAAGTCTGTGTAATAGCAACAGAAGTAATCACGCCTTATTTGAAAGATAGGTCATGGGTTTAAATTTTAACATGATAATTTTAAACACGCGGGGAAGAATTAAAATTAACACCCCGACCCCCTAGTTCTAAGAGCAGGATTGGTTCAAGCGAGAGCAGGAAAATAACAATAGCTCTGATTGAGAAGTTTGTCGGAAACCACATGCGGAAGCTTGGAGGAAGAAATGAGAATATAACCTAGCAAATTCGTAGACTAAGACAGACTGCATTACTGCGTCAAAAGAGCAACTCCAGGAGCCAGAGAAGAATCGGACAGAATTCCAAATTAAATAGGACAGGACCTAAGTATTTGGGCATATTTTTTACAATGTGAATTTGACATGTTTTTCTTGCTAAGTATATCAAGGTCTTTGTCTTGTGTGGACTGACATATACTGTATAATAGGGGAACGACAAAAGTGATTGCGTCATTAATAGGCTGAGGTGCCCATTGTAAACTTCCGGTGTTGTCTTGCGTTTCGCACTGATGACCGGTCAGTAAAGCATCATTTTTTGGTGATGCCTAGCTGGCCGAGAGGATAGTGTGATTCGCTTGTATAGCTAGGCGGTGTTGTCGTACGGAAGGTACGGGGTTCGAGCCCTGGGTAAGCCACTCACGTCTGTGGTTTTTCTGTTGTCTAGTGTTCTACTTCTTTATTTCTTACGAGTGCCTGAAAACATACCTTTATGTTTGTCTAATATTAATTTACTGTTTACAGGCCTCGGGTTTCCCTTCCTTATGTGTTATTAATGTTAATACAAGTCATACGAAGCTGGCAACCTCAACGTATGAAAATAGTATATTCATAAACCACTACAGCAAGCGCTGGTGATTGGTTCGTGCTAGTTCGTACAGAAAACCGAAAGTAGAAGTAACCCCAGACTCCGAATGGAGCAGTGAGGAGTGATGATTACATCACATGTGCATAGTGTTTATATTTTCATTTTTGGGTTATTTGTGAGCCTCAGGCACAAGCCACTCGCTCTGTCCAGACACATTTTCCCCATTATATTAACCAGAAGAATAACAGTGATTTCTATTCTTATTCCCAGAGTTATGCTGTATATGCTCAGGGAGAATAACATCTAAGAGAGGCAAAACTGGGGCGGACAGCGTGAAAAGGCGCCTGTTTAATCTTCCGACCACAATGTACTTAGCAGACGCATTTGTTATTTTATTTTCTCTAATGTTTGTGGTACGAGACCAGTTGGTAGTAAGAGTTTCTCCGCCACTAGTTTGTAATTCAAGAGCTGGGATTTGACACTAACCACCTACATTGGACGAGTTGTGTAGAGAAGTGCCCTCATCACAAAAGACTTGACGAAACACCTGATGCATTATTCAGACATTTTAAGAGCTAAGTTCTTATTAAAAGGTGTCACGTAGGGTTTATATTCATTTAATTTCCTACATCTTCTTCCTTTTATTATCTCTGTATTTCCTTTTTCCTGTATATTTTTCATCCATTCGTTTTGATATTATTATTTTCATATAATTCGCAAACTTTACCTGTTTTCCTTTCTCTAAAACTGAGAATCGCGCTAGGACGATATTACGTAGATGTCAGGGCTGCAGGGCGTCAGAAGGCGTGATAAGTCGGTTCGCTGAACATAGGACGTAGCAAATCGTCTACATTCTCACCGAGCGCGCGAGCTTCTTCTCGGCATAAGTCCCGGTGAGGTGTGATACTTTACATCTGCGCCGGTCAGTATCCAGACATTTGTCTGGAAAATCCCAAACTGACACGGCGCTCACTGTGGGCCACGGTCAGCTGTAGTGTGAAAACTGCCCTGCATTGGAGTCAGGCTGTCTGGGATTTGAAACTGACACGCGTACATCGTGGTCAGTAGGTGACAGTTACGACACGCGTTAAGCGGACGTAAATGTTGGGAGTAGGGGAGATAATTTCGCTTGGCGAAATAAGTTTGGGCCCTTTGTCTGATTTTAAGATATTTGGCCCGAGTTTGAAACTTTAATTTCTTTCTCGCTCATAGACTCACAGTAGATAGGTTGCTCGTAAACAGAATAGCTGTTAGCGAAGATCTCAGTTTGTTTCGGCAATTTGTCGAACTTCTAGACTTCCAGAAATATTTTCAGCAATCTTATTCTTAAGTTGTGCGACTACCTGTAATTCTGTGGTTGAGGTAATTAATATGATAGATATATAGATTTTGTGAGTGTTAAAGTGTTAAATCGCTTAATTCATTTTAATCTATTTCTTTAGCGCAGAAGAGAAATAAAGTGGTAGGCTATTATATTTTCTAGGGAAGCATTCAGTGGAAAGCAGAATAAAATTAAAATTTCTAGCTTATAACGGCAAGTGTAGCTATTTATGAATTTAATTTAACCGCTAATACTCAGTCGAGTGTATTTTTCTAAACTAACGTATAAACTCTAGAATCGAGCCTCGTGAATGGTGACGGAATACGCACGTGTTCTTAATTCATGAGGATTGCTGATTTTTAAATATAACTTACGTCACGGGAAGTTTAAATGATAAGCAAAGCTCTCTGCTTGCAAGTTTAAATGTAAGTTATAACCAGTACAGATTCTGTTTATTATATTATATGTGTTATTTTTCCTCCACACAGTGAAAGTTTTGGGGTGACCCTAACTTTACCAGCACCTAGTAGTAGTTTCCATACTTGTGAAGAAATAGACAGTCCTTATTTTGAACCACGTGGGTTTCTTAAGTACCACTGGTCTAAACAGTGCATATGCAACCCGAGTTAGCCAGAAATACTATATCCCAATAACGGGTTTTCAAAGACTGTAATGATAAATACTGGACCTTGGAGCCAGATCTTAATTTCTTCTAGAAACTCTACGTAATTTTTCTGCCTGGTGGCGCGAAATACTTCTAGTATTAACTAACATTTCCCGACTATATATATATATATATATTCTTGTGGACAAATCTGTGGTGTGACTAAAGTGAATCCTATACTGAGGGAAGGCACCGACCCGACATTCATCATTTCTAGAAACCTACGCTATTGACACTGTGCTCTGCTAACTCCCGCGCCTGGAATAATTGTTAGGTGACTTAATCAGACATTTGAACAAATTTGCACACCCAAGTAGTCGTTCCCGGAGACTCCGAGTTAAATACGTCTTTTGGAACTGGGGACTTCTTGGCAGAAGACTGCATTTTTTTTTGAGTCTGTGTGAAGATCTAAAATCAGTGTGTTCCAAGAGGCAGCGAGCAAAGTCGTGAGTACATGAATGAGAGGCCATGGCGGAATGAATGAGTGTACGCTGGTTTGAGTGATATTTTCACTATTATATCTTTGACACCCTGTTGCTGTCCTAATATTTTTTTTTCAATCTGCATAATTTGTTGCTAAGGCTAGAGTTCTTGTGTTTTTGTCTTAGGTTAAATCAGATTTTTTTTTCAAACTCTGTGCATATAATTACGAGATAAAACGAAGGAAACTCTTAGACTCAAACCCTATGTATCTGTGACTCGGGCGCCATCATCTGTTCTCTTAACGGGGCCGGGCTAAACCTAGAGTTAACACTATAACGGGGCTATCATCCTTGCAACATTTCCTTGATTTTTTATGACTATGTGTATATGTATTTTCCTTGATGTACTTTCTTTGATGTTGTGAGCCGATTTTTTCCTGATATTAAAATCGCTCTTGAACTTAATAATCGTGTTTGGTCAGCTCGTTCTAGATATATATATATATATCATTGTTATAGTTTTCCCACGTCTGTGTGTTTACCTGTCGTCACGTGTATGTGCGTGCCTGTGAGTGATAGAAATATACGTAATATGTATATTGGTGTAGTCTGTCTGACGCTGTAACAACTGTTGTAGAAGATAGGTGAGAGAGAGAAGAATTCTTTTCGCTTTCAGAGACAGCCACTATATCAAAATCTATCATCTCACGTGTGTGGAAATTCTATTACCTTTCACTAACTCTCACTGAGTCTATCACCTATTCAAACCTATTCAGAAGGGACCAAACCTAGTCTTATTTCTCCTATCGAAAATATACGACAAATGGGTTCTCGTCCGTAGGATTTTTGAACTTAGAATAGGAAGACGAGTACGACAAATGAGGGCTCGTTTCCGGTCTTTGAACTAAGAATAGGAAGACGAGTACGACAAATGTGGACTCGTCTATCTGGATTTTGAACTTAAGATTCTGTATTCTGATATAGGGTAAGAGTGTGATGTCTTGTGACTGTGTATCAAAAAAAAAATATTACCCCCTAGACTAGCGATCTGTTTACGGGCGTGCTGACCACACAAACTAATAAGTTTTTTTTTTCCACAGCATCTTTGAATAATATACATTTTGGTTACAGGTTGATTTTGTCGGGATATATGTTAACTGCTGATTGTAATACTAAATGCTGGTAAAGTGGTGAGTGTATAACATTCACTGGGTACTGAGGCAGAACGGCGTTTGAACTAAGTTAAGGAGTGTGTTTCGGACTTTTTGTCCAGATTAATTCCCTCCCTTACCCGATCTGATTTCAGGGGTGAACTTGATATGGACTTTATAATTAAGGGATTATTTTTCTCTTTAATTTTTGCAATAATTATTTTGCTTTTCCACAGTAGCAATTTATTTTTCTGAAGTAATCTTAACTACCATTTAGTTGGCGTAGTCGTGTTTTGCATTAAGTGCTTTATTGCCGATAATAGCAGCGATAGTTAGATTTTTATTTTTGGAGGAGGTATCCCAGGGTTAAATATATCATCTTTTGATTTTTGGTAAATTTTTTCTCGTAAGTGGTAGGAACCAGTGTATCCTTTTTCCTATTTTCTTTCTCGACTAGTCTCAGTCACTGATTTAATATGGCCGAGAGGGCGAAACTGAGGCAGATGTTAAGACAGGAAGCAATGGAAGAGGGACTGGAAGGAGAAGAAGCGAAAGCATTTGTCAGAGACGAACTCGAGAGATATGATGCGGAGAGGAAAGCAGCGGAAGCTAAGGAAAAAAGCAGCCGCAGATTTACAGCAGAAGAAGATGGATGAGGAAATGGAAATTCGCAGGATGCAGCATGAGGAAAGAGAGAAGGAGAGACAGCAGGAGAAGGAGAGGGAGGAGAGACAGCTTGAGGAAAAAGAGAAACAGAGACAGCACGAGTTGGCTCTTAAAACTCTAGAATTCCAAAGTCGTGGTGCTGCCTCTACCTCCAGCAATGGAGAGTCTTCTCCTCATTCTTCCTTAACTGACCCTGCTAACACTCAATCTCTTCAACTAAATGCTATGTCTTTCACTCTTGAGTCTTTCCCTTGTCCAAATGAGAAGATTGACACATGGTTAGAAAAATTTGAGAAAATTGCAACTCTGTACGGGTTAGAGAGGTCGCGTTGGAATATGAAACTTTCCCAGGCCCTAAAAGGTTCTGCTTATGATGTTTATTCTAAGCTGGAAAGTAGCCAACAAGACGACTACGATGTGTTGAAGAAAGCGTTACTGGAGCGCTTTGAAATGAACGCTCGCAAATTTTTGCAACTGTTTCGCAACAGCAGAAAGGAGAATTCTGAATCTTTTCACCAGTTCTCTTCCCGTCTAAAGGGTTATCTGACAAAGTGCCTAGAGCTCTCGCAGCTCCCCTCTACCTACGAAGGTCTTGAGGAATTTGTTTCACCAGAACAAATAAAGAACACATTGTCTGCGGATACCCGGAGATTTCTCGCTGAGCAGGGGGCAGAAAAACTTGAAGACATTTTGGAAAAGTCTGAGCGTTATCACAATGCGCTGGCTGAACTACCGGCCACAAAGCGGAAACCGACAGAGGAGCATTTTCGAAAACATAACCTAGAGCAATCTTCTCAGGCTTCTAACCAAAACAACCACAGAGAAACTGGACCTCAAAACCCCCCTCCTGAAAAATCCAAGTTCTACAAGAACAAGTACCCCAACCACCCCAAACAGTCTGATCAACCCGACCGACCTACATGGCAGCGTAGCCAGAAAGGACAAGGTGGCAAAGGGAGAACCCCTGAGCACGGGACATATGATCAGACCGAGCACACCGAGCCGAAACGCATCGGATGCTTATTGACAGTCTCGCAAGGCGGAATTATTGACAGTGATTCCCAACCTGTTGGGGATAGACCCTCAACGCGAGGTACTGTTACTTTGAACGGTTCTCAAACTTCTTGCTTATTTGACACGGGGCTTTCTTACGATTGCATTGTTGCCAGAAACCTGGTTAAACCCGGTCAAGAGACAGGAGAGACCGTCAAACTTTGTGGAGTTCGTAAGAGTGATGCACCTACAGCGCTTCCCATCGCATTGGTGGAGATACACTCTGACTTTGTCAGAGGTGTGATCAAAGCAGCTGTTATGGATGATCCCATCTACCCAGTCATACTTGGCGGGAGATACGTGTGTATTGGGAAACCGGAAGAGCCGATTGTGGCAGCAGTAACTACAAGAGGGCAAACCAAGAAGGAACGGGAGCCTGCGCCTAATTTGTTACCTATGGAACTTAAAGAAGCGCAACAAAAGGATCCTACTTTGGCACCCTGCTTTAGGAAACTACCCATGGCGAAGGAACCCAAACAGCACGGGGACATTTTTTCTGAGGATGGCGTACTTTATCGGAGAACGGGCAAGCCTGACCAAGGTTACAACCAGCTCCTAGTACCGAAACAGTACAGAAGCCAAATCCTAGAAATGGGGCACTCTCTCCCCTTTAGCGGACATATGGGACAGAACGCCACAAACCAACGTATAACCACTCATTATTGGTGGCCAGGAGTAAATACTGATATTATCGATATGTCAAATCCTGTGCCCAGTGCCAACGGGTACCACCCAAGCAACGGACACCCCCAGTCCACATGGGTGAAATGCCAATAATGGGAACACCATTCGAACGGGTTGTGATCGACATTTTAGGGCCTTTCGAAAGGACTAAAAGAAGGAACAGGTTCATCCTGACCTTAGTCGATACATGCACTTTATGGGCAGAAGCTATCCCGCTAACATGCGCAGATGCCAAGCATGTCGCAGAAGCCCTCGTGCAGATTTTCACTCGGTTGGGATTCCCTCAGCAAGTGTTGACGGATAATGGATCTCCATACCGAAACCTGTTGATGGATGAGATCGTTAAGATCTTGAGGACCCAGCACATCCACACTAAGCCATATACTCCGGCCGGAAATGGGCTCATGGAACGTGCTAATGGAAACCTCACCATGATGCTAAGTAAGCTGGCACAAGTGAAACCTGAAGATTGAAATCTCTGTATTCCTGCAGCCTTATTTGGCTACAGAGAATCTCCTCATACTTCCACAGGATTTCCGCCAGCTACACTCTTATTCGGCAGACCCATTAAGGGCCCGCTTGAAGCCTTACTTCAGTCTCTGACAGACGAGAAGGCTGATGAGACAGTTGTCTCAGCCAGTAAATATGTGTCGGTTTTAAAGGAACGGTTGAAACTAGGGTGGGACCTAGCAACGACTAACTTTAAGCGAGCACGCACCAAGCACGCTAACCGATACAGGAAAGTCGCGGAAGAGAGAGAACTGGAAGCAGGAGAGAAAGTTTTGATGTTGCTCCCTACCGAGAACAACCAACTGAAGATCGGATGGCAAGGGCCGTTTACCGTCCTGAAAAAGATTTCTAAGGCTAAATACCAGATCTCTATTGAAGGAAAGGAGAAGGTTTTCCATATAAATCTCTTAAAGAGATACTTGGAAAAACCAGTGCCAACCTCCGACCATCTCCTGACGATCGCCAAAACTGACGAAGATGACGATAGTGGCAGGGATATTCCACCGCTATCAGAGGAAATCTTTCAAAAATGTCAGAAGCGGCGACGCTCTTTCAAGCGCGCAAATGAGACATTCCAGGGGAAGGAAACTTTGAGGAGTGGACTTGAGTAGGAATTGGACAGAGATGGAGGGGGAAGATGAGAGGGAAGAGGACAGACACCCCGAAGCTACGGTTATAGGAAATTAAACTCCATAACGTAGACATGGAGTGCTTCCATATCTTAAAGGGGGGAGGCTCTGTCACGTAGGGTTTATATTCATTTAATTTCCTACATCTTCTTCCTTTTATTATCTCTGTATTTCCTTTTTCCTGTATATTTTTCATCCATTCGTTTTGATATTATTATTTTCATATAATTCGCAAACTTTACCTGTTTTCCTTTCTCTAAAACTGAGAATCGCGCTAGGACGATATTACGTAGATGTCAGGGCTGCAGGGCGTCAGAAGGCGTGATAAGTCGGTTCGCTGAACATAGGACGTAGCAAATCGTCTACATTCTCACCGAGCGCGCGAGCTTCTTCTCGGCATAAGTCCCGGTGAGGTGTGATACTATACATCTGCACCGGTCAGTATCCAGACATTTGTCTGGAAAATCCCAAACTGACACGGCGCTCACTGTGGGCCACGGTCAGCTGTAGTGTGAAAACTGCCCTGCATTGGAGTCAGGCTGTCTGGGATTTGAAACTGACACGCGTACATCGTGGTCAGTAGGTGACAGTTACGACACGCGTTAAGCGGACGTAAATGTTGGGAGTAGGGGAGATAATTTCGCTTGGCGAAATAAGTTTGGGCCCTTTGTCTGATTTTAAGATATTTGGCCCGAGTTTGAAACTTTAATTTCTCTCTCGCTCATAGACTCACAGTAGATAGGTTGCTCGTAAACAGAATAGCTGTTAGCGAAGATCTCAGTTTGTTTCGGCAATTTGTCGAACTTCTAGACTTCCAGAAATATTTTCAGCAATCTTATTCTTAAGTTGTGCGACTACCTGTAATTCTGTGGTTGAGGTAATTAATATGATAGATATATAGATTTTGTGAGTGTTAAAGTGTTAAATCGCTTAATTCATTTTAATCTATTTCTTTAGCGCAGAAGAGAAATAAAGTGGTAGGCTATTATATTTTCTAGGGAAGCATTCAGTGGAAAGCAGAATTAAATTAAAATTTCTAGCTTATAACGGCAAGTGTAGCTATTTATGAATTTAATTTAACCGCTAATACTCAGTCGAGTGTATTTTTCTAAACTAACGTATAAACTCTAGAATCGAGCCTCGTGAATGGTGACGGAATACGCACGTGTTCTTAATTCATGAGGATTGCTGATTTTTAAATATAACTTACGTCACGGGAAGTTTAAATGATAAGCAAAGCTCTCTGCTTGCAAGTTTAAATGTAAGTTATAACCAGTACAGATTCTGTTTATTATATTATATGTGTTATTTTTCCTCCACACAGTGAAAGTTTTGGGGTGACCTTAACTTTACCAGCACCTAGTAGTAGTTTCCATACTTGTGAAGAAATAGACAGTCCTTATTTTGAACCACGTGGGTTTCTTAAGTACCACTGGTCTAAACAGTGCATATGCAACTCGAGTTAGCCAGAAATACTATATCCCAATAACGGGTTTTCAAAGACTGTAATGATAAATACTGGACCTTGGAGCCAGATCTTAATTTCTTCTAGAAACGCTACGTAATTTTTCTGCCTGGTGGCGCGAAATACTTCTAGTATTAACTAGCATTTCCCGACTATATATATATATATATATTCTTGTGGACAAATCTGTGGTGTGACTAAAGTGAATCCTATACTGAGGGAAGGCACCGACCCGACATTCATCATTTCTAGAAACCTACGCTATTGACACTGTGCTCTGCTAACTCCCGCGCCTGGAATAATTGTTAGGTGACTTAATCTGACATTTGAACACATTTGCACACCCAAGTAGTCGTTCCCGGAGACTCCGAGTTAAATACGTCTTTTGGAACTGGGGACTTCTTGGCAGAAGACTGCATTTTTTTTGAGTCTGTGTGAAGATCTAAAATCAGTGTGTTCCAAGAGGCAGCGAGCAAAGTCGTGAGTACATGAATGAGAGGCCATGGCGGAATGAATGAGTGTACGCTGGTTTGAGTGATATTTTCACTATTATATCTTTGACACCCTGTTGCTGTCCTAATATTTTTTTTTCAATCTGCATAATTTGTTGCTAAGGCTAGAGTTCTTGTGTTTTTGTCTTAGGTTAAATCAGATTTTTTTTTTTCAAACTCTGTGCATATAATTACGAGATAAAACGAAGGAAACTCTTAGACTCAAACCCTATGTATCTGTGACTCGGGCGCCATCATCTGTTCTCTTAACGGGGCCGGGCTAAACCTAGAGTTAACACTATAACGGGGCTATCATCCTTGCAACATTTCCTTGAATTTTTATGACTATGTGTATATGTATTTTCCTTGATGTACTTTCTTTGATGTTGTGAGCCGATTTTTTTCCTGATATTAAAATCGCTCTTGAACTTAATAATCGTGTTTGGTCAGCTCGTTCTAGATATATATATATATATATATATATATATATATATATATATATATATATATATATATATATATATATATATATATATATATATCATTGTTATAGTTTTCCCACGTCTGTGTGTTTACCTGTCGTCACGTGTATGTGCGTGCCTGTGAGTGATAGAAATATACGTAATATGTATATTGGTGTAGTCTGTCTGACGCTGTAACAACTGTTGTAGAAGATAGGTGAGAGAGAGAAGAATTCTTTTCGCTTTCAGAGACAGCCACTATATCAAAATCTATCATCTCACGTGTGTGGAAATTCTATTACCTTTCACTAACTCTCACTGAGTCTATCACCTATTCAAACCTATTCAGAAGGGACCAAACCTAGTCTTAATTCTCCTATCGAAAATCTACGACAAAAGGCGAACGCAACGGACTTTTATTATTCCCATATCAAGTCTCTATGAAGACACTTTTTATCTAATATTCTTCCATCAGTCATATTTATTTTAAACTGTTAAAGAATAATTGATTATTAAATTTATTACGTGTTATTTTACAAATTCATAGTTGATTCAATTATTATAGTTATGAGAGCGTACGAATGTATCAGACTCTTTAATATATATTTACAACTATAGAGCCAATAAATAATAATAAGGAATAATTTCGCTGAATTAATTTAGCAGGGGGCTTGAACGCGCTAATTATTGCATAACCCATCTTCACGAAAGGTGGCGGGTCAGATACTAAAGTTAACATTGCTCCGCCCCATGAAGCATTGTTCTTGACATCTTAAATATCTTGTGAAACTCCATTGAGGTAGAAGCATCATTATACTTCTACCTACAACTCTGCCAAGAGTATTCTTGTGCGAGGATAGATACATTTGAAGACCCACATCAGATACTCGTTTTGACCACTGTTGGACCACTCCTGCAGAGCAAAGGGGAGGCAACACGTGACAATGAGCGCCATACTATCCTATCGGTTGTCTTCCTTCTGGCCTGGTTTTAATCTAGTCCTCGGTCCTTCAGAGATTACCTAACATTGTCCTCCCAGCGGACTCAATAAAGATACGCTAATATAAAACTACAGTAAAAAAGTCAACAGTTAATTTAATATTGCTGCGGAACAAAGAGGTTATAAAAGGATTAATTATTGCGAAAAGGGCTATACAAATCAAAAATAGGTATTGGACATAAAACAGGAATTGAACATCACAGCTTGAGAAGTTTGTGCTTTGAAAGGTAGCATATAATATAAGGCGTAATAATTTCAGAAATGCTCGTAAAACAGTAGGAGCAATGGTTAAAACTTTTCTTGCAGGAATCTGCAAGGAATATTGGGTCGGAGTGGCTAAGAGAAATGGCATCCGCCTCGAACTCTAGAGGTACCGGGTTCGATTCCCAGTTGAGGGAATATAATTTATGAAATGTTTTTTTCAGAACCAGTGGTCCTAACGATGTCATACTCCCCCCTGGTCTCCTGGGTAGTGAGATTGGAAGCCTAGCCTTCTCGAATAAGGGTGAAAAATGGGAGGTGCCGTGTGCAAGTTGTACACGTTAAAAATCCCACGGCAGCTGGAAATCGTAAAGAGTAGGCCGATCAGGCCGCTGCTCTGACAAAATTTAAAAATTAGAAACCTACACACCACAAACATATTTATAGAATGTGTGATTCCTATATACACACATTGGGATTCTCGCCGGTGCTACGGAGTTCATGCACTGTGCTGAGATCCTCTTTGTGTGATCTAAGGGAGGAGATCGGAGCACTGATTGACTTGTCCGTGTGCCATGAAGATAGTTCTTAAAACCAAACCAAACCAAACCAAACTTGCAGGAATATGTTAGAATCTGGGTAGAATAAAACTGACCAACCAGCATCACGCGTTCTAAATACCAAATAAGGAGAGAACCAGGTGACAAGGAAGACAAAGGAAACGATGGATTTAGGGTGCAGCTGAAATTGTCATGCGAAGAGGAGAAGAGATTACATAACTGCAGACACATTTCCCAAGAACACTGTAGAAGCGTCCCACGACTCTTCTTTGCGTTAGTGGAAAAATAGAAAAAGACAGCATCATCAATTCGAAGACATTTCTCAAAACCAGCGCGCAGACTCCGGTAATCGTCATGGCATCTTTGGTTTCAGAGTAATAGAGTGATCTCAACAGCGGTGAAATTAGACTCCAATCTTGGGGGAAAAAATCGATGGACAGGATTGTGCAAGAAAGCGTTAAATTTGATAGATTTCTCTGATATAACGCTGATTGAGGTTTACTTTTTGGATGCGGTCAGTGGTGTGAAGGCGACTACAGGAAGACCTTTAAATCGCTTGTAAACTAGGTTGAGCGAGGATCATGGGAAGGGGAAAGTCAGCGGAAAGAGGTAGGAGAAACTGGAAATAGAAAGGGTGGAGCATGTATTACGTAAGTCTCGTACGTTAGGTGGAAAAGTAATGGCGAGTTTGGAATGGAAGACGAGATGTTTGCAAAACGAGATATTTGGAAGACGAGACATTTGGAAGACGAGACATTTGGAAGACGACATTTCTAGAAGGCAAGACATTTGGAAGATGAAATATTTGAAAGACGAGACATCAGGAAGACGAGACATTAGGAAGACGTGATATTAGGAAGACGAGACATTAGGAAGACGTGACATTTGAAAGACCAGACATTAGGAAGATGCGACATTAGGAAGAGTGATATTTTGAAGATGAGACATTAGGAAGACGAGACATTAGGAAGACGAGACATTAAGAAGACGAGATATTAGGAAGACGAGACATTAGGAAGACGAGACATTAGGAAGACGAGATATTAGGAAGACGAGATATTAGGAAGACGAGACATTTGGAAGACGAGACATTAGGAAGACGAGATATTTTGAAGACGAGACATTCAAATGACAAGACATTTGGAAGACTGAGATATTTGGAAGACGAGACATTTGGAAGACGACCCATTTAAAAGACGAGCTATTTGGAAGACAAAATATTTAAAATACGAGGTATTTGGATTACGAGACATTTGGAAGACGATACTTTGGAAGAAGGGACATTTGGAAGAAGAGACATTTGGAAAACGGGACATTTGGAAGGGGAGACATTTCGAAAAAGAGACACTTATAAGACGAGAGATTCAAAGACGAGATCCTTGTAAGAGGTAGAACGAATATATTGATAATAGTTTGTTCATTACAATTCCGAATTAATTTCTTTCCATCCTTTGCCTTTCAACAACTCCCGTGAAGAACATGCCTTCGATAAATGTACGCCAGGTCTTCATGTCCTGTGCCATCCGATCAAGGTCTTGGCATGTTTTTTTTTATCTCCTTCATGTCTGTGTCTAAGTCATTTGTCTGTTTGTATGTTTTCTCTCTTTAGCTCTTTTACTGTGGATTCCAGAACAAGGACTACCTTGTAATGCTATCAATGATTCTCACAAAATAAGTCTTATTCAACTCCAGCGTCTTATCCCCACGTATTGTTCCACTTGTATTTATCTAGGTCTTCCCAATCAGTTCCACACTTCTGATTTTGTTATAACATACAATTCAGTATAATCTTTGCCAATTAATTTATTCAAATATGTAATGAATTAAGTTCTTCGAAAGAAAAACATATGGTCACTCAACCTTGAATAACAGATACATTCACCGAATCTTTTGGCCGAATATCATCACCAACCAAGATCTGCTTACTCGGAGCAAGCAAGAGGACATGTACACCATCATAGCTGGCAGACGCTGGAGCTGGGTTGGTCATGTCCTCAGAAGAGACCCCGATGCCATCACAAGAACAGCTATGCTTTGGACCCCTGAAGAAAAACGAAAGAGAGGCCGACCAAAAACAACCTGGCGGAGGACTGTGGAGGCTGAGATGCAAAGAATGAACCAGAGTTGGGGCACCGTACGAAGGATGGCCACCGACCGAGCAAAGTGGAATCATTTTGTTGTTGCCCTACAAGACGCCAGTAGGCGTGATGGCCACTGACTGCTTTGACGGTCGATGGCTAAGGATCAAAGAAGAAGAAGAAGCAAACAAATGTAATATGACGAATGTTGATTTTTATAAAGTAAATATGTCTTTAATTGTGTTTTCTTCCATCAGATAAAAAAAAGGAAAAGAAATGTTGTTCCTATCAAACATTCGCATATTTTGCCATTACCGAGATGAAGACGTCGATCTTCAAGCGTCATCAATCTTCGCCGTTACTGGCAGGAGGGGAAAATGTAAAATATAGTCTAGATAAAATAGCCGCTGCATTAAGACATCATCATTAAAAACGCTGCATGAGCGACTTAACTTTAAGTAAAGATATTAAGAAACTAACTAAACGTGAAAGACAGTGTAACTGAATCATATCATATGTTTTCGCTGCCAGTAAGACAGTAGGGATGTGGAAGGAAGGTAATGGAAGAGAGTACTCAACTCGTTTATTGTACTTTCCTGGCACGACATAGGCACAAACTTCATGTACACTGTGGCGTTTCAGCCAGTAATCATATTTTAAAATACAGGCTGATTAAAAAAGGATTGAATACTTTCAGAAACGTAATATTCAGTAATTATCTTTCATTTGAACATGTAACAATAATAATAATAGCCCTTTCAGTCATAACTGAATGTGGCGGTATTGTATCCCTTGCTTTGCAGTAGTGGTCCAACAGTGGCCAAAACTCAAGAGTATCTAATATGGGCTTCAATTGAGTCTACCTTTACATTAGATTACTGTTGGCAGAGATGTAGATAGAAGGGTAATACCGCTTCTATCACATGGGTGTCTTCACAAGATATTCCGAATAAGTGAGAACAATACTGCTTTGGCTGAGTATCTTAACTCTATAATTCTGCCGACACTTTTGTGAAGGAGTTAAGCACTTATTAATTTCAGCTCGTTCTCCCCCCACCCCTCATTTACTCAGTGCAATTCTATTATTCTAGTATAGCTCTGTTTAGAGTGTGTGTAGTAAATTGACTTAGACAAACATGCGGTAACTTTAAAATGATTAAATCGAAGTTAAATTTGTATAATTACAAATAACAAAATTTAACAAAAGTGCTACAAATGAAAGCACACAACAAAATCAGTACCACAAATGTACCGATACTGCCGGAGTGAAAAAAAGATCGAGGATGCTCGCCCCAATTTGTGACACTGACGATGTCTTCTTCTTCTTCTTCTTCGTACACTCTCAGACGTCCACTTGAATGTTCTCAAAGAAAGCAGTAGTCAGTTTGAGGCTATTTGAATCCCCGTAAAGCTTTTCCACGAAAGGAGCTGGCGTCGGCCATATGCACTTTCTCTGTACCGCATATAAGGGGCAACTTTGAAGGAGATGTTCAGCAGTCATTTTATCAGTGCCACAGTTACACTGATCGGTAGTTCCTATCTTTAGCTTGTTGAATAGATGGTATCTCAATCTGTTGTGGCCAGTGCGGAGTCTGAAGATTACCACTTGTTCTCTTCTGTTGAGCTGGTAGTAAGCATCATTCTGTGTGTGCCATGGATGTTCAACATTCCATTTGTTTCTTTATCTGATTCTGATAAAACTCTTTGCCTCCTCAAAAGTTATGCTTGCATCAGGCTGAGGTAGATGTGAACCTTCTTTTACCATTCTGTCAGCCTCTTCATTGCCGGTGATGTTACAATGAGATGGGATCCATTGGATCACAACACTTTTGAATCGTTGGATGGGTGTGAAAAAAAATCGAAAAAAGGTGATTCGTCTTACGAGGACAAAAGACAAAGAAAATCGTTTTGAATCGTTGACAAAGTTTGTGGAGCACTATTCTGAGATCATCCAGGTCTGTACTATTTTGGCTTTTCAACGTTGCAATTACTGACTGTGCACCAGTAAAGAAAGCAACTTGTCTCTCTGCGCTTTCTTCTGTCAGTATAACTTCTGCTGCAGTTTTCAAGGCCTCTGCCTCTGCTCTGAAGTTGCTGGAGAATCGTCCTGTCGCCACTGACAGCCTTTTTTCTGCACCAGTGCTTAAGGCCAGAAAGACACCCCCACCTCCATTTTCTGTTGCATTTGTTGCTGATCCATCTGTGTATGCATGGGTCCAGGTGATGTGTTGGTAATGTTTCTTTATGTATTTTGTCACTATGGATTTTCTATCTGTTGCAGTTTTGCTCTTTTTTCTTTCAATTCCAGGAATGTTTTCTATCATTTTAGGGAAACGATGTTGTTTCCAAACTGGAAGCTTGTGTGCAGGTTAGATGGGTTTAACAGTGGATATTTCATCTATGGATACTGCTCTCATTTGTGGTTTGGTTGATTCTACAAAATTGCTTCGTTTGAGTCTTTGCCTTCTAAGAGCATTTATTCTATGGCACATTGGGTGGTCTGTTAGTCTTTTGAATTTTTCGGCCTGTTGCTGAGCCCTGCAGTCTCTTCTATCTGTCATTGGCTGGAGGCATGTACTCTTTTCGAGTTCTTTTATAGATGTTGACTTCATGCCTCACGTTATAATTCTCATTGCTTGATTTTGGAGTCTACTAATTTTATCAAAGTTTGTCTTAGCTGCTGTTGCCCACGCTACCATGCCATATTCAAGGACTGGCCTCACTCGCCCTGTGTACAATGTCTTAAGCACTTTCTCATCTGCACCCCAAGTTGTTTCAGCAAGTTTTTTTTCCCCCAGCTGGATTTTTTTCATGGTGTTCTTTTTGACGTATTCTTTTCTGCTTGTTGTGAGACCTTCTTTTCGCCCAATCTGAGTTGGCGCCGTAAATAGAACCATTACTTGGTGCGATCAGCAGCCTCATCCTCCCACGTTATTGGATTTATGTCCAGTGCCGTCATGTCTTTCTTGCATACATCTTCGAATCTCAGCTGCGGTCACCCAACTGTTCTTTTGCTATGTGCCAATTGTCCGTAGAAGATATATTTCGGGATGCGACCATCTTTCATGCGGCGGACAAGGCAAAGACAGCGTAGTCTGCGCTGTCTAAGCAGTGTATAGATGCTTTGAAGGCAGCACGTGACAACACCTCGACATTTGTCACTTTGTCTTTCCACAAAATACCAAGGATGTGGCGTAGACACTATCACGGGTTGCCTCCCCTTTGCTCTGTAGTAGTGGTCCAACAGTGGCCAAAGCCTAGAGTATCTAATGTGGGTCTTCAAAGGTGTCTACCTTCGCACAAGATTACTCTTGGCAGAGTAGTAGATAGAATGATGCTTCTACCTCGAGGGAGTTATCACAAGATAATTCAGAAGTCAAGAACATTGCTGAATAAATCTGAGCACGTTAACTTTGTATCTGACCCGCCGCCTTTTGTGAAGATAGGTTATCTTATAATTAGTTCGCTCAAGCCCCCAGATGATTTGATTCAGCGAAATCTTAATTTAGTAGCTCTGTTTTAAGTGTATTTAAGAAATTGACTGAGACATACGGGTGCAGTACATTCAAAATGATTAAATCAACGGTAAATTTGTATATACACAAATAACAAATTTAATAATCAATTATGTTGAACAGTATAAAAATTGAATAATTCTTTTGAAAAAAGTAATCATCACAGGGTGATGTTATGGTTTTAGAAAAATTGACAGTTCACCTGGCAGCTTTTAAATTTGTACTTAGCTGTCAAAAGTTTGATGGTTTCTGCTCCCTCTGATGTTTGGTTCTTTGAAGATAGATGACTGGTTCACTCTCGTCACTGTTAAGTCTGAAAGTTGTGATACGTTCCAAGAAGTATCAGGGAGTAATCACAAAGCTGGTCCAGCGTCTCTAAGACCCGTCTGATGATGGTGTCTATCGTCGACTTCAGGCCACTTATACTCTCACTTGTTCTAGAGATAGTACCATCAATTGGTACCACCTTTGAGTATTGAGTTTTCCTGACACACACTCATGTGCCCCCCTCTTTTCATTCCACCATCCCATCTACTTCAGAACTTTACCCTCTCTGAGAATTAATCTTAATCCCAGTGAGTGGAACATTTTCATTACTTTTAGATTGAGTAGGTTTACATTTACCTTTACATTGGTTGAAAAGGTTAAGAATATAATAAGTATGTACATAATTTCTCCCATCATTCACTCCCTGCTCCATATGGAACTTAGGACTACCTCTGCTTTGTTTTTTTATAAGAAACTCGCATAAAGCAGCCATCAACCCTTGCAGTGGTGGTTCATGAAATCATCATTCTATATGCTGAGGTTGCCAGCCTCGTATGACTTGGACATCTACTAGCAATTTTGCCTTGTTTAGCCTGGCAAATAATTGGTGTCAGGTAATGGATCCACCTGATTCTCTGTGACAGCATTCAGTTTCCTGTAATCTATACACAGACGATGTTCTCCAGAGGGTTTTCTCAGCAAAACCACACAGGAACTATATGGAGATTCGCTATGAGAAATAATTCCTTCTTTCAATAGGTACTCAATCTCCTCTTTCAAAGCTTTCTCCTTGGCAAACGGGATCGTGCAGGCTCTCATACAGATCGGTGTTGGGTCTACTAGTTTCATGTCATATTCTAACAAATTCGTGTGCCCCGGTTTGTCTGTTAACACGTCCGTATGATCAGTTAGAACCTTTTAAACCTGTTCCCTCTGTTTTTTCGTCAAGTGTTTACTGACTTTTACATGTGCCGGTGTCTCACATGTTTTCAAGGGATACTCATGGGATGTGAGCGGTTCATTCTTCATCCCTGTTGTTTTCGACAAGGACAGTAAGTGTGTTCCTTCCTGGATTTCCCTGTCCAGATACTTCTTTAGAAGGTTCACATGATATACTTTCTCTCTTGGGAGCCGCGCTAGCGTAGTGGTTAGAACACCGCTCTGGCGACCGGGTGATACAGGATCAAACCCGGGCGACGGCATTTGAGGATTTTTCGTCGACCGGGATTTGGACTGGATTAACTCGAGACCTGGCGAGGACATTTGAAGGAGTGTCGTCGACCAGGGACTGGCGGCTCCTGAGCCGACCCAGCTGCAATGGGTACCTCCGAAATCGGCGAGTATTTGCCTGAATGGCGAGGGACACCTGTCTCTGTACAAGAAATAAAGGGATACTCACGTAAAATCAATGTCAGGTTAGACATAAAAAAAAAAATAATAACCTGAGATTTCGCCTCGAGTATTAGCGGGCGAACGCAAAAAAAAAAAAAAAAAAAAAAAAAAAAAAAAAAAAAAAAAAAAAAAAAAAAAAAAAAAAAAAAAAACTTTCTCTTTCCCTTTCTTGTCGATTTTATAATTTGTTCTAGACACCTTCTCTAGAACAGTATATGGACCTTGCCATCCAATTTGTAGTTTGTTTTGGCTGCCGGGCAGTAGAAGAAGCACCTTCTCTCCCACAAATAATTCTCTATCCTTAGCTTTCTTATTAAAATAGGCAGCATGTTTTTTTTCCTGGCTTGTCTGAGATTATCATTTGCAAGTTTCAAGCCAGTTTTAAGACGAGTGGTCAGCTCGTTCACATATTGGTATGATGAGGTAACAGTCTCTTCTGCCTTCTCATCTGTCCAGGTCCTCAACAAAGCCTCTAAAGGACCTTTTATTGGCCTCCCAAATAACAGGGTTGCGGGTGCCATCCCGGTTGAATTATGTGGAACTTCCCGATACGCAAACAACGCAGCGGGCAGGTATTGGTCCCACGTATCAGGTTTCTCATGTGCCAGCTTTTTCAGGATAGAAATGAGAGTCCCGTTGAACCTCTCTACTTGGCCGTTCCCTTGGGGGTGATACGGACTACAATGAAAGTGCCTGGCTTGGAAGATCCTGAAAACCTCTTCCGTTAGTTTCCCCTTGAACTGTGAGCCATTATCAGTCAAGATTTGATGCGGGAATCCTAACCTTGTGAATATTGTAAGTAATGCCTCTGCGACATGCTTGGAATCGATTGACGACAGGGCTACCGCCTCTCCCCACATAGAACACGTGTCTACCAGAGTAAGGATGTAACTTGGTCCGAGTGAGAGGTCCCACAATATCCACTGCAACTCTCTCAAAAGGTGTTCCCACAATGGGCATTTCCCCTAGAGTTGCTGGAGCAGTCCAGTGCTTTGGAGCTACCATTTGACATTCTGGGCAGGATTTTACATATCTCTTTATATCCTCCGTTATTCCTGGCCAGAAATAATGGCAAGCTATACGATGTCCTGTTGCGCTGATCCCCATGTGACCACTGAAGGGAATCGCATGTCCTAATTCCAACACTCTCTCCCTATATGAAGTAGGAAGAACCAGCTGGCCGTGACCATTTGTTCCAGTTCCGGTCTTCCTATATAATAATTTGTTCTTCATGTAATAGTCCCCTTTGCTTGGAGGTGTGTGGCATTTAGGTAATTTTTTGTAACAAGGCTTGAGTGTCTTGTCCTCAGCCTGTGCCTTCTTCATCTCCTCTGGATGAGTATTTATAGGTTTATCTTCTTCCTTTCTGGATTGTGATCGTGTCTGGACGGCTGCCAAGACCACAGATCTCTTGGGATTCTCCAAGAAGACATAACGACACCCCAATATCAGAGGGTAGATGGGTGCGTCGATCACTGCTGCTCTGATTACTCCTTCCACAGAGCGAGTTTTCACCGTTATCCTGGCAATGGGAAGTTTCATAAGTGGTATGTCCGTGGTCGCCCCTTGTATCTCCACTGTTTCTGTGGTATACTGATCTGGGTTCACCAAGTGCGCACTCACAACAGAATTAAAATCTAAGCCTGTATCATAGAGACACCTAATGGTGACCCCATTGCAGACTACATCCTCACACACTGGGGGGTGATAAGGTTCCTGCTGTCCAGAAGGTTTGTCCTTTCCTCCCTTGTTCCCCATCTTCATAGCAGCAAATCCAGAAGTTTTCTTATGACAAAATTTGATGTCATGACCTTCCCTCTTACACCATTTGCAATATAATCTACCTTGATGAAAAGGTTTTCTTTCATCATATTTCCTATAATTGAATTGTGGGTTTTTGTTTCTAAAATCATTGCGTTGCCTATCAAAATTGTGCTTACCTTTGTTCCCCTGAACTTTGTTATCAAATCTATTAGAGTTTTGTGGAGCCTTAAAATTGTCAATCTGTTTCTTTTTAGCGCCAGCTACCTCTGCCTGGGCTGCCTGATACCTCTCAGCGACATTAAGTAACTCACCCAGCCTCTCTGCACCTTGCTCCATGAGAAACTTTCTCAAGTCTGGAGCCATGGACTGTCTCAATTGCTCAATAAGGATCATCTCTTTAAGATCTTGGGTTTTCCCCAGAGCAGTCCATTTCTCCAAGTACGTCTCTAAACGTGCAGAGAACTTGTGATAGGTCTCACCCGACAGTAGTTTGGCATTCTTAAACTTTTTCCTGTAAAATTCTCCGTTCTTTTCATACCTTAGCAAAAGAGCCTGCTTTAACATGTCATAATTGTCTTGGTCGTCTTTGCTCATCTTGGCAAACACTTCATAAGAAGTTCCCCTCAGCCACTGAGATAACTTTAAACTACATCTTTCCCTCTCCAACTCATAGGTGGTGGCTAAAACCTCAAATCTAGACAAAAATGACTCAATGTCATCGTCCCTCTCAACAAAATGGTCTAAATGGAACCCCATAGCTGAAGTTGAGGCTCCCTGACTAGCAGTGGCATCGGAGGTAGAAGGGCTGGCACCATTTTCAGGAGCATGGCTTTGAAACTCAAACTCTCTTAGTCGTAACTCGTGCTCCCTCTGTAGTCTTCTATCTTCTGCTTCCCTCTCTGCAGCCAATCTCTTTTCTTCTCTTTCTGCAGCTAATCTTCTTTCTTCTCTTTCTGTAGCTAATCTCTTTTCTTCTCTTTCTGCTTCTAATCTTCTTTCTTCTCTTTCTGTAGCTAATCTCTTTTCTTCTCTTTCTGCTTCTAATTTCTTCTCTTCAAATTGGAGCCGTTTTATTTCAGCCTCCCTATCCGCCTCCAATGCCCTAGCCTCTTTGTCAGCCTCAATCTGCAACCTTTTAATTTCTTTCTCAGCTTCTAATTTTCTTTCAGCCTCTTTTTCTAATCTTTTTTCTTCACGTTCAATAAATTTATCAACCTCTGAGGTTACATACTGGACCAACTCTGGTCCATCCATATTCATCTCTTTTGCAGCCAGCACAGCAGCAGATCTGAACTTTGCTAGGTCTGCCATAATATCAATCTTTACAATGATCTAATATAATTTTCAAAGCTCTTAATTAACAGAGTGTTACACTAACTAATTAATTAACCAATTAATTAACTAATTACTGGCTCTCAACAGTCCATCAGCTTTTATTTTCCCTTTTAAATACTTTTATACTTTTGGGGACACTAGTGCTACAATATTTAAATTACTAAACAACTAACAAGTTCAAATCCCGGAAGAAGAGACCCCAATTTATCGTGGTGGGTTTTGATGTTATGAAATGGTGTTGATATTTTTCCTTAATGTACTGAATGAGGCCAGCTGTAAAAGTCCCTCATTCTAACAAATTTAGGGTTGAGTTATCAGGGTACCTTTCTGCTACCACCTTATGGCCTCAAGCAGACTTATTCTTGACTAGTATGAATGATAGCTACGTCTAATTTCTAAGGATATGCAAGTGTGGTGTGATGGTACTTTAACAATCATACACCTCTACACAAACAAGTATTAAGGTCTATAATTAAGGAAATAACACCTGGGATAAATTTGTACAATTAATAATTTTCTGTATGATTTATTTGGTCCTGAACCTAGTATTCTTCTGGTCAGGACTTTAAAAATGAAAAGAATTCAAGATATATACAAAATGTAAATTTTAGACCCACAGGGACAAGTGTCCAAACAAATACTGGTAAATTATACTAATAGTGTTACTAAAATCTTTCTATTACTGGTTTCTAACACTGGATGGCTGTTTGGGATTCTTTAATCACTCCCAGTCTCTTTACAATATAATGTCACTGTTAATTTCACTAGGGAAATATTTTATTTCTTGAATACAGGGGCATGCTGCTCTTATAGCTGATGTACTGTTAGGGTACCAGATATTTCACTTATCTGGCCCACTGGAACTGTCTGAATTCTTTCTGCCGAATGACCACTGCTCCAAAAGTAATAGGGGGATACTGGCGACCCCTATCACTACTGGACTCCCAAACTTCTCAACGGCTTTCCCATAGAAATCTGGCACCGGACTAATGCCAGATAAAACCCAGAAATTCAATGAAAAAAAAACAAAGGTACGTTGAATAGCAGATTCCAGATATACTGCTGGCTGAACTGTGATGCCTATACTTTCATATATATTTGCTTTAATAAGGCTAATCACTTTTCTTCAGAAATACACAACGTCCTGCTCTCGGGACTATCTTCTACAAATGGCGTCAAGCCTTTGAATTTTCTCAATAATATGAAAGGCTTTGGCCAATGAACGAACGACAATTTTGAAATTTGAAATTAAAAGCAAAAACAGACTTGATTTTTGGACACTACCAAGTTTTTTTCCTCTCTCATTCTTAGATTTCTACTGCTAAATATATTTGGTGTTAAGCCATCCCATAATTTTTCTCCCCCTTTTCTGCCCCTTTCTACAACAGACTACATGTAACCTTTTCCTGCTTTTCTCAAGGACGCGTAAAAAAAGTCACCGTTAGTGCAAGTCCAAACGAGCATGTGTTGGTCTGTCTGTACGAACAAATACCGTCTTTTGTCTATAACTTTATTTCTATATGTCGGATTTTTTGTTCGAAAGCATATTACCCATCAGGACAAGACCAGCTCTTAGACTAGCTAACTTTTATGATCATAAACCTAGTAATAAGGAATTCAATATATTTTCCATTTTGGTGTTCGTTGTTTTCTAAGTTTCAACTACTTGAATGTTATAAAAATCGCCTCAGATCTTCCTTTTTCCCGATAGGAAGTAATTATGCGTGTGTGTATATATATTTTTCCACAGTGTCTGTGGTTAGAAATGTATTGGACTAGCGGGGTATTTTTAAATTTTCAAACTCGCGACAACGTTTCGACACAGGCTAACGGTATCGTCTCGCACTGTTGGCCTGATTAGCTAATTCAAACTTCTAACACTTGACAAGCCGGCAGCAGGTGTCCGCTCTCTCAATCTTATGCGTTCGTGTGTTTTATTCTTTCTATCTTTCCTGGAACCACTACGCTAGTAGATTTTTCAAATTTTTATCGTTAACCCTTGACGGGTGCGTTTTAAAGGCTAATACTACCAACGCGGCGATAAGATTTCTCACTATGTTCTGTCCTGCTTAAATCAATGCGTTTTCTGGCGCGGGGAAGAAGACGCGTTACAACTTTACTAATTATATTTCTACTGCTATTATTTTGACTTTAATATATATATAATTTATGATTTTATCGCTGTATCACTGTACTTCACTACAGATTACCACTACAATTTCTTACATTATCACAAATAATGTCTTCGTAATAATCCTGTCCGGAAGCGATTACAACATTTCCGTCGTCTTCAGGTGCGTGCCTACAATTTGTCACCACCTGAATAATTTACTGCCCTGTACCTTTGCAAACAAAAATTAATCGTGTGACCAGCTGGGTTGTGTTCTCTCTACGAGAGAAATTAAGGAATCGCAATAGCCCTATCAGCGCTAAATAAACTTGCTGGGGCGTCGTCGTGTTAATCCGGCGCGCCCAATGTTTGGTACACGAGAGTTTTCCCAACATGACTGTCGGTTAGTATTGCATCACCTGTCTACTCTTTCAGCAGGGATGGACAGGTAACCAGACAAGACGAATTATTACAGTAGGAAGTGCAAACAATGACTCGAAAATACCAATACTGCCGGAGAGGAAAAGACAGCGAACCCAATTATGTCACAGACACCGTAGATGAAAGGTATTGATCCTTCTTTCTTGCTTAGTGTAGTGGTTTTGATGGTATTTGTATGGTGGTGATATTACCTAGTGTAATGAATGAGGTCAGCTGTGAAGGCTCCTGAGATAAATGTTGATGCGAATTACAGAAGGCCCTTCTTACTACCACTAACGACCTCAAACATATCTTTTTTACTAATGAATGTAGCTACGTTAAAAAAGTCTAGGGTACTGAATTGTAATGTGTTGTAGTAGATTACCCACACACACACACACAGATATTTAATAAGTCTAATAATAATATAATGTATAACACACTGAACTAACTCAGGCTGTTTTAGTTTTAAATATTAAATTTTCTGTAAATTTATTTGTTCTGATCCAAACGTTTGTTGGTCAGAACATATGAAAGATTATGGAGTTATAAATGGAATGCATAATTATATGACATAATAAAATTGAATGTGATTACAAAGGTATGTTATAAGTCTAGTTAATATAATTTATATTAGATTGCCCCAGGAGACTAATACTGTATGTACTGTTGGGGTGGTATCATCACGCCCAGCCTATGACTGCCAAACATTGTCCATTGACTTATGGGATGAATACAAGGTTTATTTTCCCACAATGGTATGTCTTTCTTTGGTGTTAAATTAGTGATAAATTCGTTGGGAAATTAGTTGATAAATCAGTTGGTGAACTTCCAGCAGGCCAGATCTCACTTATCTCGACTGCGTCGATCTTGTACAAGAGTCTGGTGGCCCCACCTCTCCGTGCTGGGGGCAATATACGACTGCTCTGACACAATGTTTGACTGCACTGGTCCACGCTTGTGTATTTTACAACAGCATTCGGCACCGCTTTGGTGCCAAACAGAAACTCACAATTCTGAAACAAAAGTATTGGGTCATGTGTCAGAACTCTACCTCCTGAGCCACTTCTGCACACAACACTACACAACAACACCACACAGACTGGGTCAGATCTCTCTGACCACACAGTACATCTTACCTAGTTGTTTTCATATAGTACCAGTCCCCCAAAACTATCTTGCATCTGAGATATGTTCAATAGTTTCCTTCTATTCAATAGGATAGGTGATATGTTCCACTGATCTCAACAATAGATCCGCCTTCATAGTTTTAGTAGGCGTCCATATATTTTGTTTGTCTCTAGACCCTGAACTGGGCCTGGGGATCTAGAGCGAGCACTTACTTGTCGTAATCATTTTATATAATATGGCAGTATCAATCACTCGAAATATTAAAATGTATAAAAGAATTGCTTTCATTTCTTACCAGAATTCAGAATTGAGAACACAGTTAAATTGGCCAGCAAAACTCAGCTGAGCTGCTGGCTGTATGATGGCGTCCCACTATATATTTGTATACTTCTGAAATCACCACCACTTATTAATTTAAACTGCGTCTCTGAACAGACTTAGGTAAAATGGCAAAATTTCACATCTCTATCCCGCTACTATAAAATGCGTTGACCAATCGCCGACTTCCCCCCTTGCTTTCAAATCTTCAACCAAAGTCAATTCAGTCAGCTCTCAGTCAAGTATGTATTACTGTCTGTTGGTCCGTCTGTCTCTACTTGTTTTTCATACAAAAAACACGCTTGGTTCTAGGACCCCTCCATGCAGTATCCTACACACTTTTGCCTCCGAAGTTATTTTTAGCCACAATACTCCCCCATTTCCCCTCTCTTTAATTACAGCTCGATTTTGCATCTGCGTCTCAAAGCCGCAATTTTTTGAAAATTTAGTGACATTTTTTTAACAGTGCAGTCGCTCGTCTGATATGAACAACACAGTCTTTTGTCAATATCTTCATTATTATCTATCCGTCTGTATAATTTAAAGTATATTATTTCTCTGCTCACGATGGGCTATCAAACTAGCTAGGTTTTATATTCCTACCATTATTATTAAGAAAAAGTTACTTTTTCAAGGTTAGTTGGTTTTTTTTTTGAAATATGTTCGAGAACCTTCTCCACGGCGTTTTGCCGCTGAATTCAAATAACAATCAAGTATCGTAAAAGTCCAAGAAATGACTGTTTCTGACACGAGCTAAAGTCGATTTCTTGTCCATTTCCTTACTTTATGTCAACTAGGGACGTGAATTTTTTTCCTTTCACCCCCAATTGCGTCTTTTAGCCTTGCGATCTTCAAACACGTGTTCAGTCATATTTTTCCTTTTTGATCTCTGATACACCCTCATTGTTACATACTGATAGTTATATAAACGTCAATGTTATTATACGTTATTAAGGCCCTTGAAACCACCAATGACAACGAGTGTACTGGTTCGGTCTATATCATCGCCACACAGGCTAATTCAATATATGTGTGCTGCTGTTCTGTCACTGTGTCTGGAATGTTGACCTGGGTGTGTGTGTTGATATGTTCGCACACCACAGTACGTACATAAGAGTACACACAGGAGTCAAAAAGGGTTGCAAACGACTGGAACAGTTCGATACTGTTTATTCCGTTACAACACAGACACGATGACATAAATGACACACATTCGACAGCAAAACACGAATCATATAATTTCCACATTGCATTAAATATATATAATACGGCCTGTCCACATCCTGGCCTAAACAGTACTCCAATACTCAGTAAAGCCTACAAAAGTACCTTAATACACAGCGAAGCCTGCATCACCCGACAGCTTCATTAATCTTCACAATATGGCCTACAAAAGTACCTTAATACACAGCGAAGCCTGCATCACCCGGCAGCTTCATTAATCTTCACAATATGGCCTACAAAAGTACCTTAATACACAGCGAAGCCTGCATCACCCGGCAGCTTCATTAATCTTCACAATATGGCCTACAAAAGTACCTTAATACACAGCGAAGCCTGCATCACCCGGCAGCTTCATTAATCTTCACAATATGGCCTACAAAAGTACTTTAATACACAGCGAAGCCTGCATCACCCGGCAGCTTCATTAATCTTCATAATATGGCCTACAAAAGTACCTTAATACACAGCGAAGCCTGCATCACCCGGCAGCTTCATTAATCTTCATATGGCCTAAACAAATCTTCACTGCAGTGTATCACATAGGCTGTACACACAGCGAAATATATAAGTCGACATTTTCTCAAATCCTACGTAGGTATACAATATCCAAAAACCACTGGGACTTGACCTACACGGTCCACGCCCAAAACACAACTCCCCAAAACACACACTAGTCCCGCCAAAAAACCCCGTCACGAGTCTCGGCTGTCTTGAACACCGCTCTCGATAACACATGCAAACTAGCTGCGAGCTATTCACATGACTCAAAACAGTACAGAATAAACACATCTCAACATTTGAGATTAAACAGCGTTCCCACGCTTATCTGTACTCTGTCACTCGAAAAATAGGAAAAGATCATTCTATCCTAAAGTCAAACAAGTATCCGCTTAATCAAGCGTTGCAACTCGAAATTTAATTTGTTCAAAACATTCTAAAGATTACTTCCCCTTCCATCGGATCTCTCGTAACAGTTACCACCCGCTCCGGGAAAAAAAATGATCTATCATTTTTTTGAAAAAATTTACTTCCAAAAACAAAAAATTTAGAAGATAAAGAAGCTCTAACATATGCCTACAAAAATCATCTTATTTTAAATCAAATTATATCTACAACAAATATCAGCATTAAAGTGTAAAGTAGCAATTAAAGCATACAGCATAATCAGCTAAGTATAAAAAGTAATTAGCTAAATATACAAATATGATCAGTTCCAAAATTAAGTTACGTATATTTAGTACAAACCAAACTGACAACAACTGATCGAAAGAGAAAACACAAGATCAATCAAAAGAAGAATGATCTGTAATAAAGGAAAGTAAGAACTCAACTATACCATATACTCACATTTAAGTTGGACAATTACATGTAAAATAAATACAACTATCATAAGTAGATATGTTATATCAAGTCATATAACCACTCCAACAATACAAAGAATAGAGGTATAAGTGTTGAAAGAAGACAAAGTATACAAATAGAATCAAGTAAAACGAAGATGAGGTACGAAAGTATAAACAAGATATGAAATCCATACCGAAAAGACAACAGAAAAGAAGGAATGAAATGAAGAATAGTTACCAAAGACAGATAGAAAGCAAAGGCACGAACGCAGAGAAAGTCAATAACAGTACATACTAATAACTGTTTTGATCAGATAACCTATTCAAAAATAAATATATAAACGTGATCGAAAGGCACAACACAAAATATCAAAGTATATCTATCCTAACACCACCAAAAAATAATTTACAACTAAACAAAACCTAATAAGTAATTTAACCAAGTTACAAGAGTTATACAAAACTAAAATAAATAAATTATAGGCATCGAACAAACATGTAATAGCATTACTATAACTAATACGACCAACGCACAATCAAGCGCTAAAAAAAAATACATCATAATAAAAAACAACTTTTTACAAGAACTAATCAAACTACATATCAATGATATCACGAAGTCAAATGCTGGGCACACACAACAAAAAATTACAATGCCAAAAAAAAAATCATTTTTTTCAACAGTACCGTACAAACATATTTTTTTTTTTTTAACGATAAATTACATAAAAACATTATTTAATCTTTAAGTAATTCAGTAATTCTTTAAGTAAAACCTAATAATGAAATCAATATTTTAACAAAATGAGTGAAATATAAAACAAAAATCCTATCTCGAAGAAACCTTTAAATCTACACATGTAAATTTAATTTATCCTTTAAGTTCTTTCTGCTGACAAGTACGTTCAGCCCATAAAATGCTATTTAGCTATAACTCCATCTCTTACTCAAATCGATAAGATATACATTATAAATAAATCTACACTTTGTTGTTACTATGAAATATAAAAAAGGTTCTATAAAAATATCTACCAAAAAAATAAGTTTTTTAAAAAAATAATCTGCTAAGAAAATAATCTACATGTCTGACTGGCAAGAAAATCAAGTTCTGGAAAAATCGAAGTTTCACAAAAAGTTAACAAATCCAAATACAAGATCATGTATCATACATGCAAGCTATTTTCAAAATTACATTTCACAACATACCAGATAATACACATCTTCTCTGTATGTTCTATATATTAATTAATCATGACATCAAAACATGAGAAAAATATAAATTAAGTGAATAACGAACACTCAGGACTATCTAAAAGTAACCACTACATCAACACAATAAATGAGTTTGTGCAATCTCATCATGTACAAAACTATCCTAAACAACACAGTTGCAAAAAATTCTAAGTTGAACAGAGTAGTATAAAGGATAATAATTACATACTACACATTATCAACACAATAATATATAAATAGCATAAAAATGTATTAATACATCATCAAAATACAGACATATAAATAACAATTAAAAAATTATGGCAATCAAATGATGCATAGAAATAATCATTACAACAAAATTATATGTTATTTCAAAACAACATGTCATGTACTAATATAGAATACAAAAATATTTACTATCTTCACATAAAAAAAAAATAAATCAGACGCGAAGTCTCCCACTCTCTTGTAAACATGCTTGACCTTCAGAAAGCAACCCCTCAGATTTTAGTTTGACGCTGACAGGTTTCGGTTGACTACTCGAGCGGAAAGTTGACCTATATTTCTGACCGTCAATATGTCGCAGAAGCCTTGACTCTTATCGCAACGTAGCTTCTGTCAACAAATACAAATAAAATTTCCATTTTACTCAATAGTGAAATTTAATGCGAAAAACGTAGAAATCACATTTACAATTACCCAGCACCGGCTTGTGTAAAGCACCGGTCTCTTCACGATGTCACTAGCTCTTCCTATCACATGTAGATATCACAGAATACTTGGGGACAACATGACCGACCTTGAATGTAGCCGCTGCCGTAGGCTGAAACAAAGTGTTATATTCACAACAACAAGCAGAGCAAGCAATAGTATTCAAGCATCCACTGTTATTTTTACTCTGTTTACTTTGATTATAAATGACTCTTGGCTCATGTTGAACAAGATTAGCACAATTGCGCTTATTATTTGTTCTATGATCAAAATACTTATTATTACCGTTGCCTTGTTTACAAATAATGACTTTAGTCTTTTGTTGAGGAACATTACTCTGGTGATGTAAAGCAACATTTGAAAAGCTATTATCTCTATCATACTTTCCAACATTCCCACAATGAAAACTTTGAGATTTGTTAAATTGTCTACAGTATCTACGAGGGGGAAAATTATCATTTACTGATCTCCCTTGGTACTGTTTAATCTTGGGGTTATCTCTCTTACTAGAACTGTTTTTCTTTTCCCCTATGGGAATATATTTACCAATTGTTTCAAACTGACTGTGCTGAGTTTGACAACTGCCAGAAACAATAGTATCTCTATTGTTCCGCATATGGGTTTCATCTTTGGAACAAGTAGTAATAGTCTTAACACCCGCTATTAATTTCTGAGTATTTCCAGTAGTAGAGAAATATTTGTTCTTATGAGTCTTGACCTGAAATTTATCATCTTTCTTTTCCTGACCAACAGAACTGGCTGTTACACAAGAATCTTTGTTGGTCTGACGCCAAGAATTATTACTGGAACTATCAGTAATATTAGAACTTTTAAAGTTGTATTTACCACGAAAAGATCTGTCTTTACCATGAATGACATCTCTCTGAGCAAAAAGTGTATGGGGCTGACTTTTCGCAACTTTCTGTCTATCATTGTCAACATTGACAGAAGAGCACCTTTTGTTTTTCAAAACCATATCTAGTAAGCCATATATTCTTTCCCTTGCTTCCGCAATTTCATTATCTTTAAGTGAAATCGTTTCACTTAACCTTTTATTTAACTCCTTAACAGCCAAAACTTTGTCGCTTTCTTCTGCTAGCAAATTTTCAATTTTAGCGACCTTCTCTTTCTCAGCCGTCAACTCCACTAATGTCTCTTTCTCTAACTGTTCTTTATTTACACTTAGTTGTCGTGTTTCATTCTCACTATCTTCATCATTCATTAGTTCTTCAACTTCATTCGGAAATACAGTATAATTCTCTTCTTCAATACCAGAATTTACTTTATTCAACAAATCAAGAAGTGTGTTTGTATACGACCTATCACGGTCAGTTGTCTCAGATTCTAATTTACTACACCTCTCTTTGTTTTCCTGAAGTTGTTGCTTGAGATCAGTTACTTCACCATCTCTATAATGAACTTGAATTTCCAAATCTTTGATTTTGCCCAATGCAGCATCTAACGCCGCTTGTACTTTAGTAAGTTCCGTGTTTGACTTATCTAGATCATTTGTTAGTCTCGACACTGTTTCATGTACTTTACTCACTTCAGCGGTACTCTCTAAGAAGTTTTCCCTTTGTTGTTTTTTTCTTCTTAATTCCTCATCTTCTAACCTCTTTTTCTGATCAACAGAAATGTCGTTGAGCATTATTTTACGTATATTCTTCATTATTTGATCGCGTTCAACACCTATACAGTTGTACAAAAACAATCGAAGATCCATAACCAGTAACTGCGCTAAATCTTCAGCCATCCTTAGATGAGGATGAGAGTGAAAATTCTCCTCAGCGAAATACTTAAGGGCGCTTGACGCATTGACCAAAAATTTGTCTATCACATGTTCCTCAAGCTGTGGGCCTTTTAATTCTTGATAATCTCTACCTTCTTCCCACAAATAAGCCAATACAGGCCTCATATCCTCAGGATCTATATCATCATCATCCATAGTGATTCACTTACTTAATCAAATATATCTAGTAATCACTTATAGTTATGACAAATTACTGTCTACAAAAGTTGGGACAATCACCTTTCCAGATCACCAAGTTAACTATTTGTCAAGAAATGAGCTTATTCCTCAATTCTGTATCACCAATCCCTTTTTATAGCACCTTTATCAAGTCACATCATTATTAGGAAAATGGACATATGTCAACAGCCATTAACACCTATGCATAAAAACTTAATTATATGTCAAATTAGACATAAACAACAATAACAACAGAATGAGCAATTAGGGAGGCCTAATGACATGCATGAAGTGACACAATTTACACAAGAAAAAATAACTTATCTGTCAATGATCCCGTTTCTTTCCGCCACGACACTGGATATCACATAGACTGCTAAAACCTCCACTGCGGGAAAGCTAAAGCGTGCGTTGCCTTCAGAAAGCAACCCCTCAGATTTTAGGTCACAGTTCTTAAGTACAGTAGATTCAAGGCACGCCCACCTAGGGCTAATTATAACACAGTCAAGTGTTCTACACTCTTGTGACGTGAAAGTCATATGTATTATTTTCAACTTGTAGTGACTGATCCTCTAGATATGTTATGGTCTGGTGGACAAAATTTGCTTCATTTTATCCTCTTGATTCAAGTACATATCACTGTAGAGGTATCAATTTCTTAATCGTATACGCCACCCAGGCACATCTTAAATCATATCCAATGACACAAAACTACGCCACTTAGGCTATCGACGCGAATAGTCGTAGATGTCAGATCCTGTTAACTGAAAACCACCAACTGATACACCCTCATTGATGGTTTCAGTCTGAATGTTATATGCATAAATGTACTCGCATTCGCTAGCAAGGCACGACATTCGCGTTATCAGCACGAAGCTCTTACTGGGCACTCGGGGCAGTCAGCAGTCACATCTTAACGTAGAATCAGAGACGAATTCAATTTTCGAATCATAGTATATTTTCACACTGGATTAAATATATATAATACGGCCTGTCCACATCCTGGCCTAAACAGTACTCCAATACTCAATAAAGCCTACAAAAGTACCTTAATACACAGCGAAGCCTGCATCACCCGGCAGCTTCATTAATCTTCACAATATGGCCTACAAAAGTACCTTAATACACAGCGAAGCCTGCATCACCCGGCAGCTTCATTAATCTTCACAATATGGCCTACAAAAGTACCTTAATACACAGCGAAGCCTGCATCACCCGGCAGCTTCATTAATCTTCACAATATGGCCTACAAAAGTACCTTAATACACAGCGAAGCCTGCATCACCCGGCAGCTTCATTAATCTTCACAATATGGCCTACAAAAGTACTTTAATACACAGCGAAGCCTGCATCACCCGGCAGCTTCATTAATCTTCATAATATGGCCTACAAAAGTACCTTAATACACAGCGAAGCCTGCATCACGCGGCAGCTTCATTAATCTTCATATGGCCTAAACAAATCTTCACTGCAGTGTATCACATAGGCTGTACACACAGCGAAATATATAAGTCGACATTTTCTCAAATCCTACGTAGGTATACAATATCCAAAAACCACTGGGACTTGACCTACACGGTCCACGCCCAAAACACAACTCCCCAAAACACACACTAGTCCCGCCAAAAAACCCCGTCACGAGTCTCGGCTGTCTTGAACACCGCTCTCGATAACACATGCAGACTAGCTGCGAGCTATTCACATGACTCAAAACAGTACAGAATAAACACATCTCAACATTTGAGATTAAACAGCGTTCCCACGCTTATCTGTACTCTGTCACTCGAAAAATAGGAAAAGATAATTCTATCCTAAAGTCAAACAAGTATCCGCTTAATCAAGCGTTGCAACTCGAAATTTAATTTGTTCAAAACATTCTAAAGATTACTTCCCCTTCCATCGGATCTCTCGTAACAATCTCCGTTTCGTTTCCCCCCGTCTACAAAGGGTAAACGTTTCGTCTGCACTTCCAACTTGTTAGTTTTAAATGGCGGTGGGAAAGGCTGGCATGGGCGAGCATGTCTCCTAGTATCTTACGCATTATTTTTTAACCCTACATTTCTTCGTTAAATTTGGAGATATTTTAACGTTGTATCCTGGTGACATCATCACACATCGTGGAATATCCTTGCTCCGCTTTATTCAATTTGCGGCTTGCATAAGCGACTGGGTTCAGTTCCCCATCGGGTGAAGATGACCTTTGCAACAAAGCCACCCCAAGGCCTACATTACTGGCATCTGTTCTCACCACGAAGTCGTGTGTCAAATCAGGCAATTTAAGAATAGGCTTGCTAGTGAGTTTATCCTTTAACTCTTGAAAAGCTAATTCACATTGCGCAGTCCAAATAATTTTATCTGGAAGTCCCTTGCGAGTCAGATCAGTCAGAGGAGCACAAATCGAGTTAAAATTTTTGATATGTTTTTGATAGAATCCGCATAACGACACGAATGATCGCACGTCCTTTTTTGTTTGTGGTCTAGGTGATCTCTGCAGTTTTTCCAAGTTCTTGGGATCAGGGGTCATGTTACCCTGATATACAGTGTGTCCCAAGAATTCCAACTCTTTGCATCCAATACAACATTTTGTTGGCCTAGCAGTTAAGTTCGCCTCCCTAAGCCTATCAAATAACAGTTCTAGAGCGTCAATGTGTTCTTCAAATGTTTCTGTGGCGACGAGAATATCATCCATGAAATTCGTGATACATGGGTTATTCAGGGGATCCAACAATTTGCGCATCATCCTCGAAAATACACTCGGAGCATTTTTCAATCCGAATGGTAGCATGTTGAATTCATAATGTCCTTCCGATGTGCTAAACGCTAAATAAGGTCTCCCTTCAGGCTTCACTGGAATCTGGTAATAGCCTTTACTAAGATCCACCTTTGAAAAGTATTTTGATTTGTTTAATCTGGCAAATAACTGTTTTGTGTCTGGTAATGGATCCACTTGTCCTTCTGTGACAGCATTCAGTTTCCTGTAATCTATGCACAGTCTGTGTTCCCCAGACGGTTTCCTCAACAAAACTACACTGGAGCTAAAAGATGATTCACTGTGTGAAATAATCCCCTCCTTCAACAAATAATCTATTACTTCTTTCAATGCCTTCTCCTTCGCGAACGGAATAGAATAGGCTCTCATACAGATTGGGTTTGAGTCTACCAGTTTCATGTCATACTGTAGCAAATTTATATGTCCTGGTTTATCTGTTAATACATCTGTATGTTCCTCCAGAACCTGGTGAACTCTCTCCCTCTGATTTTTAGTCAGGTGCTTACTGACTTTTACCTGTGCGGCTGTTTCACAAGGATGTAATGGGTATTCATGCGAGGTGAGTGGTTCCTTTTGCATTTGAGTTGCGATAGCCAAGGTCAGTAAGGGGTGCTTTCCTGGAGTGGTCTGTCCAGATACTTCTTTAAAAGGTTTACATGATAAACTTTCTCCTTCCCCTTTTTGTCAATTTTATAGTTTGTTCTAGACACCTTCTCTAGAACCGTATATGGACCTTGCCATCCAATTTGTAATTTATTCTGGCTGACGGGTAGTAGAAGAAGCACCTTCTCTCCCACAGCTAGTTCTCTGTCCTTTGCCTTCCTATTAAAATATGCTGCATGTTTCTTCCTGGCTTGTCTCAAATTATCATTTGCCAGTTTCCATCCAGCTTTCAGACGAGTGGTCAGTTCATTCACGTATTGATAAGATGAGGTAACAGTCTATTCTGCCTTCTCATCTGTCCAGGTCCTTAATAAACTACATCTGGACTTTTAATTTATCATACTTATTTTTCATGGAACCCGTCGGGTCCCTTCCATTAGAAGCTTTATAATGAGGACTTTTCTTCCTAGAATCATCACTCACAAATCGACCACTACCAATTTTTTTCTTGGGTTTATCTTCCCACTTTAGATTGCTTGTGAGAGATCTTCGCTCTCTTTTAGTTTCATCCAGTTTATATAACTCTGACCGAGGGATTGTCAGTTTATTCTGGGGTAAATTTCTTCTTTGTATTCGTCGCATAGTGGCCATGTTAATCAATTCAAGTGAAGACTGGGTGTGAAAAGGGGGCTCCCATTGCACTTTGTCTACCTGAGTATAATTATTTTTCCTTCCAGGCCTAAGTTTGCCCCGTGGCGTTTCTAGGTCCTGCACATATTTTCCCTTTGTGGGTGTTCCCTCATGAAAGACGCCACATGCTTCTACAAAGTTTTCAATATCGACATTTACGTCGGGCCAATAGTATTTTCGAGCAACTTTTTGGCAGATGGTACCGACTTTCTCATGGTCACCATCTTTTCCAACATGTAAGCTCCTTATTAAATTTGCCCTATATACCTTGGGAAGAACCAACTGTCCGTGACCAGTGGATCTAGTTCCTGTCTTCCTATATAGCAATCTGTCCTTCATAAAATATTCCCCCTTGCTTGTAGGTGTGTGGCATTTGGGCAATTTTTTAAAACATGGCTTGAGTGTCCTATCCTCAGCCTGCGCCTTCCTCATCTCCTCTGGATGAGCATTTATAGGTTCACCTTCTTCCTCCTTTTTCTGTGACCTGGTCTGTACTGTCGCCATGATCACAGGTCTCTCGGGATTCCCCAAGAAGACGTACCTACACCCCAATATCAGAGGGTAGATTGGTTCATCTATCACTGCTGCTCTGATTTCTCCTTCCACATAGCGAGTTTTCACCGTTATCCTTGCGATTGGAAGTGTCATGAGTGGTATGTCCTTAGTCGCCCCTTGTATTTCCACTGTTTCTGTGGTATACTGACTTGGGTCCACTAGGCTAGACTTCACAACTGAATCATAATCCAAACCTGTATCATAGAGGCACCTTATGGTGACCCCATTACAAATAACATCCTCACAAACTGGGGGGTGATAAGGTTCCTGCTGTCCATTAGGATTAACCTTTAATCTTTGAGTCCCCGACTTCATTGCAGCAATGTTTGAAGGTTTCCTTCTACAAAATTCGGTGTTATGGTTATCTTTCTTGCACCATTTGCACCATCTTTGTCCTTGGTTAAACGGTTTCCTTTTATTGTATTTTTGGTCATTGAACTGTGAGTTTCTGTCTCGATAGTCATTTCTTGGCCGTTCAAAGTTTGTCCTGCCTTTATTACCCTGTTCTCTATTTTCAAATTTATTAAATGGCTGTGGAGCTTTAAAAGCTTCTATGTGCTTCTTTTTAGTGCCACTTACCTCTGCCTGGGCTGCCTGATACCTCTCAGCTACATTTAAAACCTCCCCCAACCTCTCTGCCCCTTGTTCCATGAGAAATTTTCTCAAGTCTGGAGCCATGGACTCTCTTAATTGCTCTATCATGATCATTTCTTTAAGATCTTGGGTCTTCCCCAGAGCAGTCCATTTCTCCAAATAGGTTTCCAGTCTGGCAGAGAATTGGTGGTATGTCTCCCCAGACAACAGTTTGGCATTTCTAAATTTCTTACGATAAAATTCACCATTTTTTTCGTACCTCAATAACAAAGCCTGCTTTAACATGTCATAATTGTCTTGGTCTTCTCTGTTCATTTTTGCGAAGACTTCATAAGAAGTACCTCTCAGTCCCTGTGATAACTTTAAACTCCACCTCTCTCTCTCTAACCCATATGTAGTAGCTAATAATTCAAAACGACTGAGGTACCCCTCGATGTCATCGTCTTTTTCAAAAAAATGGTCTAAATGAAACCCCATAGCTGAGTTTGAGACACCCTGACTAGCTGCAGCATCTGAGGCAAAAGGGCTGGCACCATTTTCAGGAGCATGGCCTGGTAACTCAAGCTCCCTTAGTCGTAATTCGTGCTCCCTTTGCAACCTTCTATCTTCTGCTTCTCTTTGCAACCTTCTATCTTCTGCCTCCCTTTCGGCAGTCAATCTTTTATCTTCTGCTTCCCTTTGCTGTCGTTTCTCTTCTGCCTCAATCTGCAGCCTCTTAAGTTCTCTATCAGCCTCAATTTGTAACCTCTTCTCTTCAGCTAACCTCCTATCTTCCCTTTCATCATACTTGTCACATTCAGCAGTTACATACTGAATTAAAACTTGACCATCCATTCCCATTTCCTTCGCCGTTAGCACAGCAGCTGATCTGAACTTTGCCAGCTCAGCCATCACACAAAATAACAATCATCAGGGTAAATTTAATTACTTAATGACAGGTAATTATAATCAATAAATAGGCCAATGTAATTCTAATTAATTAATTAATTAATTAATTAATTAACTGGCTGTGAAGATTCACCAACTTTGATTTTCCATTTTTATATTTTAAGGGACCCTTTAAATTTTTACAATTTGTCCCCACTAGTTTAGTTCTCCCACCAGGAGATTCTAATATTTATGATTATCTAATTATCCCTGGACAAGACCCTAATATTGTAGTGGTTTTGATGGTATTTGTATGGTGGTGATATTACCTAGTGTAATGAATGAGGTCAGCTGTGAAGGCTCCTGAGATAAATGTTGATGCGAATTACAGAAGGCCCTTCTTACTACCACTAACGACCTCAAACATATCTTTTTTACTAATGAATGTAGCTACGTTAAAAAAGTCTAGGGTACTGAATTGTAATGTGTTGTAGTAGATTACCCACACACACACAGATATTTAATAAGTCTAATAATAATAATAATATAATGTATAACACACTGAACTAACTCAGGCTGTTTTAGTTTTAAATATTAAATTTTCTGTAAATTTATTTGTTCTGATCCAAACGTTTGTTGGTCAGAACATATGAAAGATTATGGAGTTATAAATGGAATGCATAATTATATGACATAATAAAATGGAATGTGATTACAAAGGTATGTTATAAGTCTAGTTAATATAATTTATATTAGATTGCCCCAGGAGACTAATACTGTATGTACTGTTGGGGTGGTATCATCACGCCCAGCCTATGACTGCCAAACATTGTCCATTGACTTATGGGATGAATACAAGGTTTATTTTCCCACAATGGTATGTCTTTCTTTGGTGTTAAATTAGTGATAAATTCGTTGGGAAATTAGTTGATAAATCAGTTGGTGAACTTCCAGCAGGCCAGATCTCACTTATCTCGACTGCGTCGATCTTGTACAAGAGTCTGGTGCCCCACCTCTCCGTGCTGGGGGCAATATACGGCTGCTCTGACACAATGTTTGACTGCACTGGTCCACGCTTGTGTATTTTACAACAGCATTCGGCACCGCTTTGGTGCCAAACAGAAACTCACAATTCTGAAACAAAAGTATTGGGTCATGTGTCAGAACTCTGCCTCCTGAGCCACTTCTGCACACAACACTACACAACAACACCACACAGACTGGGTCAGATCTCTCTGACCACACAGTACATCTTACCTAGTTGTTTTCATATAGTACCAGTCCCCCAAGACTATCTTGCATCTGAGATATGTTCAATAGTTTCCTTCTATTCAATAGGATAGGTGATATGTTCCACTGATCTCAACAATAGATCCGCCTTCATAGTTTTAGTAGGCGTCCATATATTTTGTTTGTCTCTAGACCCTGAACTGGGCCTGGGGATCTAGAGCGAGCACTTACTTGTCGTAATCATTTTATATAATATGGCAGTATCAATCACTCGAAATATTAAAATGTATAAAAGAATTGCTTTCATTTCTTACCAGAATTCAGAATTGAGAACACAGTTAAATTGGCCAGCAAAACTCAGCTGAGCTGCTGGCTGTATGATGGCGTCCCACTATATATTTGTATACTTCTGAAATCACCACCACTTATTAATTTAAACTGCGTCTCTGAACAGACTTAGGTAAAATGGCAAAATTTCACATCTCTATCCCGCTACTATAAAATGCGTTGACCAATCGCCGACTTCCCCCCTTGCTTTCAAATCTTCAACCAAAGTCAATTCAGTCAGCTCTCAGTCAAGTATGTATTACTGTCTGTTGGTCCGTCTGTCTCTACTTGTTTTTCATACAAAAAACACGCTTGGTTCTAGGACCCCTCCATGCAGTATCCTACACACTTTTGCCTCCGAAGTTATTTTTAGCCACAATACTCCCCCATTTCCCCTCTCTTTAATTACAGCTCGATTTTGCATCTGCGTCTCAAAGCCGCAATTTTTTGAAAATTTAGTGACATTTTATTAACAGTGCAGTCGCTCGTCTGATATGAACGACACAGTCTTTTGTCAATATCTTCATTATTATCTATCCGTCTGTATAATTTAAAGTATATTATTTCTCTGCTCACGATGGGCTATCAAACTAGCTAGGTTTTATATTCCTACCATTATTATTAAGAAAAAGTTACCTTTTCAAGGTTAGTTGGTGTTTTTTTTTAAATATGTTCGAGAACCTTCTCCACAGCGTTTTGCCGCTGAATTCAAATAACAATCAAGTATAGTAAAAGTCCAAGAAATGACTGTTTCTGACAGGAGCTAAAGTCGATTTCTTGTCCATTTCCTTACTTTATTATGTCAACTAGGGACGTGAATTTTTTTCCTTTCACCCCCAATTGCGTCTTTTAGCCTTGCGATCTTCAAACACGTGTTCAGTCATATTTTTCCTTTTTGATCTCCGTTTCGTTTCCCCCCGTCTACAAAGGGTAAACGTTTCGTCTGCACTTCCAACTTGTTAGTTTTAAATGGCGGTGGGAAAGGCTGGCATGGGCGAGCATGTCTCCTAGTATCTTACGCATTATTTTTTAACCCTACATTTCTTCGTTAAATTTGGAGATATTTTAACGTTGTATCCTGGTGACATCATCACACTTAGCATAAGTTGTCCATGTCTTAATGCCATATAGAAGTGTGCTGGTGACACATGCATTATATACTGCAGCTTTGGTCTTTGTTGTGAGTTTGGAGTTTCCCAAACACGCGTTGTGAGGCGGGCAAAGCTAGCTGTATCTTTGCCAAAGCGGCTGTCAATTTATGTGTCCAGAGAGAGTTTGTCGTTGATGGTAGACCCCAGGTATGTGAAGTTTTGCACCACTGCTATTTCATAGTTATCGATAGTGATAACTGGTGCAACATCCAAATCCTGACTCAGCTCATTTGACCTTGTTGTCTAAATCAATTTGTAAAGGTACTACCACAGTTATTTTTATAATCTTACAAATGCACAATTTGTGCCCTTCGTGTCACATGGCATACGTCATGAATCTGCATGAATTGTTGATCACGAATGCTACTTCAAAAAAAAAAAAATGTTGCCAGATTGTTGAGTTGGTCACATCACTTGCATCATCAAATGCAACATCTTTATTAACTAAATATTGTCCAGAAGCTCGCAAATCTTCTCATGTTTGTGCTCCATGTAAGGTCATCCGTAAAAATATGTGAAATTATTAGATGCTTGAATTCACATCTCCAAGAATGCTAAAGAACAGGTTTATAAACATTTTTTATCCTCGTGAAACGTTTCACAAAAACTATCAAGTCCTTCTTTCCGTTTTTCAACAAGCATGTCCGGAACCTTCAAGGACACACACTCTTGACACAAGCTCTGCTTAAGAATGTTTGTCACAGACTAAACACACTTTAGAACTTCAAGAACTGAACTATATTAATTTGCTATTCCTTCAATATTTACTTTAAAAAATGCTCAACGAATATAATTGCTTAAGATAGACCTCATCGAAGTCATGTTCAATCTCTTCACTTCCCCTCCCCCACATTCCCCCACTCACCCCGCCCAAAAAATACTCGAACAAAGTGCACTTTTGAATAAAGCCGCCATGACACTCAATGGTAAGGTAAAAAAGAGGACTAATCTGGGGAAAAGAGAACAGTTGATCCCCCTATGACAGAGGTTTTCAAACTTTTTTTGTCCGTGGCTCCCTTGACCTGTGCATAAATCACCGCGGCTCCTCTCTATACTATATATTATATATAAGCAATTGGACCTTGGCTCATAATATCGAGCCCAACACTTTTCCCAAGCCACCGCGACGCCCTTAGCCGAGGGCCGCGACGCCCCTGGGAGCCGCGACGCACAGTTTGAAAACCTCTGCCCTATGATGATTATGTGTCCCTTTCCCTTCACCTGAACGAATCCACACTGTTCGTCTGCAATTTTTATGTTCATCGTAGGTTTTACTGTCTATATTATAATTCTTAATAATATTTTGGTCATATGACTTACAAGGTTAATGGCCAGGGAACTTCATCACAACTCCTGGTTCTTTTATTAAGGTTATAAAATGGATGTCAGTCCATCACCTTCTGTGTATCCACTTTCTTTAATTTGGCCAGCAAACATCATCTAAAATGTGACAGGTTCAGCTATTTGACAATCAAGGCCCAGTAGATGGAGCTTATTGGAGAAGGAACGTATTTATAAGTGGAACTCAAAAACTTTGTAGTTCCCGGGGGTCTCCGACGAAACAAAGGAAGAATAGAACTACATCTCCCTCAGACATGTCGTAGAAGGCTTCTAATAAGCCGTTGTTCCTTGGACTGGTAACCTCATCATGTAAAATCAAAAAGCTAAGGAAATCAGCATCGCGAGAGTATGTGGCTGCTTGGTGCAGACGTCTTGCAAAGGAACCAGTGGCTGCTTGGTGCAGACGTCTTGCAAGGGAACCAGTTGCAGCGTGGCCTTATACTCTGTAAGGAACATAAAGAAAATTGATGATGCTGATGATGAACTGAAAATCTGCGATAAATACATTTTCGCTTATCGGTTAGCGTAATTCTCTTAACCGAGATCTTTTCAAAGGTTGACTAGTACAGGATTTTAAAGCCTTGCTGTCTGGCTCTTTGCCAAACTGTTTAACTAAGATGTTAAGTATTAAGTTAGAACAGTTCCCCCTTCTATAGTACATCACATCTTCTAAGATCCAGACACAAACAGACTGAAGCTGAAGTAAAGCTAATGCCAAATCATCTAAACATTGTATGTTGAAGGTTTCTCTGACAAATTTGTCTTATATCAACAATAGAAAACTCATTTTGACAAGCAAATAAAGTCAGTCTTTCTTCATCAAAGTCTGCCAGCAAAGACGCGTCATGGAAATTAAGAGTGACCGCGCCTTAAGACACATTTTGAATGCGGAATCCCTGCTATGGACAACTTGTAAATGTAAACATAAAATGAGCATTAGTTGAACAAATTGGTTCTGTCCCTTAGTTCCTGTACTGGAAGTATATTTTTAGAACCGGAAGCTGGAACTTTGAGAAGGGACAATTGAGTCAGGGCAAATGGGTTTAGTGAGACCTAGGTTTTACAAGGAGTGAGCCGTCGATGTTCGGTAACAGTCATGAATTTTACAGAAATTCAGTTGTTGAGTGAAGAGTGTCGGTGTAGAAGATTTGCTTGTCTTAAAACGAGTCTGGTCTTCACAAAACCTGTTCCATCGTTGTGTTCTACATGTTTTTGACAGTTTGTTGACAGAACGAACGAACGAACTTTATTTTCAAAGAGTTGAGAATTGGGCACACAGGCCCGTCTAACATTCTGCCCATCCTTTCGCTCACCTTTCATACTGAATTCATTTATTCTCATATGCATGTTACATATCAATTTCAAGAAATTCAACGTAAAGTAAAATAATAATATAGCACACTCATATTAACATTAATTACTTAAAAGCATGACATTACATATGTTGAAAAGTACAAACATCGTCATTAGAATCTACAGTTGATGTTATAAGAAAAGATATTTCGATTAGGGGGGCGTCAATGTGGAAGATTGATCACAGAAGATCAATGTGGCTATATACTCTTAGATGTTTGTGAAATTAAACATTTTTTGTTGACATGAAGATCAAGCTATTTTTAATATGCTCAAAAAATATCAGTAAGAGGTTTTGATGGGCTCGTAACCTGTCATGTAAAACAGTTGCTGTAGAAACCACCACTGTACATGTGCTTGGTGAAGGATTATTAGAGAATTATGCTTGCAATATTGACTGCATGCTCCTTAAGGAGCTAATGAGTTCGCGCAGGCTCTCTAAAACCTACTATAGTGCTGGCTGCATGCTCTACCGTTAGGTGCTGTACGGAGACACGAGTAAAATAAAGCTACTGTTTCATAAATCAAGGCTTCCATACACGGATAAGACCCATGTAGTTCCCGGATGTTTCTGAAGAGACAAGCAAAGAATAGGACTGCATGGGGGCTGGCACACTCATAGTGCAAAAAACTTGTTTCAGAAACCACTACTGCAAGAGCATATGAATGCTTTCTGCAAGGGGGATCCACGCTGCGGAGAGAGTGAAAAGGCAAATTATGATGACTGATATTCAGGAGTTTCTACTTACTGCTTTCTGTCAGTCTAAATCAGCCTTTCTCAACCTTTTTTTACCCTTATAGTTATCTTTAGGTCTCAGGGAACTCCTGCATAAAAATTATTATATTTACAGCCCTCGGTACGTTAGCATGATCAGTTCTCTCACGGAACGCCGGTTGAGAAACCCTGGTCTAAACGTTGTAAAGATGGTATTCCTTTTCTCAGCCACTCCGACAGTGTAGCGCATACACATAAGATGATTACGTATTGGCACACATCTATTGAGATGCTTGACTTCTTTAGCAGACGCTTGTGTCCTGGGCTTTTGTTTTCCTTCTTCAAGACCTTGTAGTTAACGACACTGTTTAAAAAAAAATGGCATTGGAGTCCGTTTTATAAATGAACAATACACCCACACTAGCTCCGGTTTTTCCAGCGTTAACGAGGTACATGTCTCTACTCTTGAGTTAGGGTTGAAAATGCAGCAAGGTAGGGAACTAGTCATACATCTCATAAAGTTGGACCCATTATGGTGAAGTCTCTATTACATCACTCCCGTACAGCAATATTTGCGTTTCCTTTACATTTACAATAGAAACATGTTTATTAGTTAACAACAGTACCTAGTCGCTGCATCACTAAACCGAGATGTTTATATCTCTGGTCAAATTGTGTTCCAAGTTAAATTTTTATTTTTCTCCCAGCTACCAAAAAGTTAAGGCTTAATTTTTTTTTATTTTTTTGAGAATCAAGAAGTTTTATTTATCCTTATGTTTCCTAAAACTATTGCATGACTTGTGTCGGTGAAACAAACAGGTGTTCCTTTATAGATTTCTGGAACTTTACACAGCCTCTTTTCAGTGGAACAGGAGCGAGGAGATGACATGTCACGTTATAGGATAAACGTTAAGAAAACCATTTGAAAGCTTTATAAGGAAGTCCCTGCTCTGGAATCACCAGAATAAGAGAATTAATGAGAGATTAAAAAACACTGGAGAAGAGAACGGAAGATAGACAAGGAAGGGATAATGACAATATAGAAACCTATAACGGATGGCACAGGGCAGGGGGGTTTGGCATGTTTTTGTTGAGGAATTTTGAATCCACGCGGAGCTGACGGGAATTGATGATTATTATTAGACAGTCTCCTTGCACACGGCCAACAATCTTGTTCCAATTCTCGTAGATATGAATAATGCTGGTGCGTCAGGTATCCAAGTCACTGCTATCCGCATATGAACAATTGTAACGATGGGCTCGAGTATGCATTACACAATCATGTTATTTCTCAGATGGGCTTCATGTTACATTAGCGTCTTTTTGTCCAACAACACGACTGTTTGTTATTTCTTCCTCTATTTTTGTTGTCTTTATTTCGCGCTTAACACTGGCGTTTTTTAAATTATTGTTTCCCCCTTTTTTTAAACACGTTTATTTAATTTGATATAAGCGTTGTTTGGATGTTTCACATCCTTGAGCCATTGGTTCACTAGGTTTCAGATGACTTTAGAAGCTGAAATTTTGCAGACGACCTTATATCGGTGTAAATTATAAACTATCAACATTTGAAGGAGCCTCGAGTGACCTTTGCCTTGGTCGCCATACAAACATTACAGCCGATAAAGTCATAGATTTTTTTTTTTTTTAAACAAGACTACAGCTGTGAAATAAATAAATATTACACACATAAAATGTATGTTTCAGGCACTCGTGAGAAAGAAAGAAGTAGAAAACTAGAAAACAGAAAAACAAAAGCAGTGAGTGGCTTACTGGAGAATCGAATCCAGGACCTTCCGAACGGCACCACCGCCTAGTTACGGAAGCGAATCACACTATCCTCCCTACCAACTAGGCACCACAACCTTAGTGCTTCGTAGACAAGGATCATTAGCGCGATTTGCAACACAGAAAACCGTATATGTACCTAGGGCGATCCAGCTTAAATAATGACGCAATCACTTCTGTTGTCTCCCTATTATACAGTATAGATTACACAAAACAAAGACCTTAATACTGAATATAGTAAATGATAGAAGAATGAGAACAGTATAGGACAGAGGGTAGGTTTGGTATTGTATACGCCTTTAAACAAATAAAGAAGGTGTATAATATTTATTTACTGTTTACAGGCCTCGGCTTTCCCCGCCGTGGAGGGAGAAGTAAAAAAACTTGCTTCCTTTCAAAGGGTTGACAACTCTGTGTCGTGTGGTGCGCATTGGGGCAACTACGACAGTAGTTTTTGCCAGGAATAGCCTATGATGTATTAGGTAGAAGGTCTCTAGAAATTGGCTCGTTAAGAAAGAATAAAGACCTATTCGAGATAGGGACAAGAAGACGGGAATGCGAATGCTTTCCACTGGACAGTGTTTTCTAATTAGTTATGGAAAGAGTTCTGTTTCCCCACGACCTTAGCTTCTGCCCTTAGATCCCGTAACAGAAAAAGCCCCCAACCTCATCTGAGTAGAGAAATATTCCTATAGGTGAATATGTAACACCGACAGCACGAGTGATACATTAACAAACTAGATAATGATCAAACGATCGTTGGGTTTATTAATGAAATATCCACACATATAGGGTTAGTAATGGTTAGAACGTGATGATGGTGAAAGACGATTCACACAAAGCACACAGATGAGATAATAAAATTGCAATTAATTAAGTAGTAGTTAATTAAGAATGCACTGGTGCAAAGTGAAATGATGACGATGTGATATGATACGTGTTACCCAAATGGTGAGTAATCTACACAGTCCATGTGTCTCTAAATGCTTCTCATTGATATGATGATTCACACGTATGCATATATATATATATTCCTTCACTGTTTGAGTATATCTCTGTAGTGTTGATCAATAGTTAATAGCTGTCATATGAACAAAAGGTCTGTTGTCTAATTGTCACGTAGGTCTTTATGTCATTAAATTACCTACATCTTCTTCCTATTCTCTCACCCTAGTCCTTTCATTTATATTCTTTCCATACTTGTTTTTCCTGTATTTTTTCGCATCACTCGGTTGCGAAAAATATTTTCTTCAGTATTTTTAAACTTTACCTGTTTCTTTCTCAACACTGAGAATCGCGCTAGGACGATATTACGTAGATGTCAGGGCTGCAGGGCGTCAGAAGGCGTGATAAGTCGGTTCGCTGAACATAGGACGTAGACAACCGTCTACATTCTCACCGAGCGCGCGAGCTTCTTCTCGGCATAAGTCCCGGTGAGGTGTGATACTTTACATCTGCACCGGTCAGTATTCAGACATTTGTCTGAAAAATCCCCAAACTGACACGGCGCTCACTGTGGGCCATGGTCAGCTGTAGTGTGAAAACTGCCCTGCATTGGAGACAGGTTGTCTGAGATTTGAAACTGACACGCGTACATCTTGGTCAGTGGTGGCAGTTACGACATGTTAGGTGTTAAACGTATCGTTTAAGCCGGAAAGGGGAGAGCATTTCGTTCTACGAAATAATAGTTCATCCTTTGTCTGGTTTAAAATATTAACCCACGTTTGAAACGATTTCATTTCACTCAGTAACTTTGCAGTTAGACTAGAACAACCTTCGTTCGATTTCTAAATAATCTCTGTAAATAGAGATGGCCTTAGTTTGGTCGTAGTGGTTTAACGTTCTTAGTAATTCTGTGGTTGAGGTATATTAATATTATATATAATAGATATCTAGTCTTGTGAAGTGTTTAAAGCGTTAAATCGCTCATTTCATTTTAACTAGTTTCTTTTGAACTGAGTGCATAATTTATAAGTCTGTATTATTTTCTAGTGACGCATACAGTGGAAAGCAGAATAAATAATATTTCTAAGCTTAACAAACTAGTAGCTATAAGGAATTTAATTTAACTGCTAAATACTCAGTCGAAACTGTTTTAATAACTAACTTATAACGCTAGATACATCATTGAGTGTTGACGAAATACGTATGTATTTTCTAATTCATGATGTTTGATTTTATTTATATATAACTTATTTCACCGGAATGTTTAAATAATAAGTCAAGCTGTAGGCTTGCTGTTTTAAATGTAAGTTATATTGGGTACATAATATGAAAATGATTTATATGTGCTTTTCTTTTTATACAGTGAAATACTGGGGGTGACCCGAACTTTACCAGCATTTAATAAGAGTTCATAATGGTGAAGAAATAGACAGTCCTTATTTTGAACCACGTGGGTTTCTCAAGTAACACTGATCTGACGGTGCAAGTTAGACAGAAATACTAATATCCCACTAACGGGTTTTTCAAAGACTGTAATGATCAATACTGGGCCTGTGAACCAGATCTTAATTTCTTCCATAAACTCTACGTAAATTTTCTGCCTGGCGGCGAGAATAATTACAATCTATGACATAAACTTTCCGACATTGTTGACAAGTGAGTGGGGAACCAAGAATTTCTGTTTTGAGAGAGGTTGTCCACCGGTCATCTTCCTAATTAAGGGAAACTTCGTGTTCTGACATTTTGTGCTCGTTTAAGCCTAATTCTTACCTCGTGAGTCAAGTGAGATTAACTTTAGTCTGAAATAACTATCGCCTGAAGCAGACGCTCCCCAGATCCATTTTGATGAAACCAACAAACAAATCTGCAGAGCTGGGATCTGTTTCAGTAAACGACAGTAACAGATAAAAAGTGTGAGTGTCCAAAATTTGCGCCAGCCGGCGAAACCACAACCCGATTGTAAGTATATCAGAGCCCTGATGAAAGAATCGAGTGAAAGTGACGGAAGGATGTTCGTTGTATAATACCCTCACTTGTTATATGTGTTTTTTCCTTAGGCGAGATTTGCTGCTTAAGTAACGTGTTACGTTAGAATAGATACGGCTGTCAAAGTCAGTCTATACCTTCAAAGGGGGACAATATTAGACCCTAACCACATGCATCTATAACTCTTTGGGCCATCATCTGTCATCCTAACGGGGCTGTGGGCTAACCCTAGAGTTAAGATCATAGCGGGGCTATCACCCTTGTAGCATTTTCTTGATATTGTAGGACTATGTGCATATGTTTTCCTTGATGTATTTTTTTGTTGTTTTGGTGTTGTGAGAAGATTTTATAGATGATAAATAAAATCTCTCTGGAACTAATCAGCGTGTTGGTCAGCTCGTTCTAGAATACTTACATAAGTATTGTTATAGTTTTCCCACGTCTGTGTGTCTAACTGTGGTCACTTGAAGGTGTGTGCACGTGAGTGGTATGTTCACACATAGTAACATTATGTTGTCAATAGTCTGTCTGACTCTTATATATCTGTCGTAGAAGATAGGCCTGAGAGAGAGAAAGGATTCTTGTGTTTCAGGGGACAGCTCTATTTGATTCGCTACCACTGCACTCTTGGGAAAATCTATTTCTTTCTACTAACTCTCACTGTGTATATCACATATTCTAATCTATTCAGAAGGGACCAACCCTAGTCTTAATTCTCCTATCTAAAAATCTACGACACTAATCTCCCAAAGGGTGCTCGTTAGGCTGGATATCTTCACGAAATGTTAGTGATATGTAGACTCATAATCTTGCGTATGTAGTCGTGATTCATAAAATTTACTTTAGAGTTTGCTTCATAGAATGCGCTTAAGAGTGTGTCGCACTTGGTATAAATATGAGATTCCACTTTTGAACTCTTTAGCTGGACTTCAGATAATAATGATCTTTCGAGTGATTTGAACTTGTGATAACTATGTATTGAACTTGTGAGCCAGCAGTATATGGGTGACGAAAAATGCTGCGTCCACCTTCTGACTTGTGGGTGAGACAATATTCCTTTTTAATTAAGGAATGAAAGATGTCCTATGGCGAATTCTGCTAGCCAAATGTCCGTTTTTGATAACTTATTTCTGGTTAGACGTCAGACACGTTGCGTGTAGACTCAGACTTCTGATGAATTGAAGACACACAAAAGTCTTCGTAAGTTTCTCACATTTAACATCACTGGTTGACTTTCATTTATACTACTGCTCATTATTCATCTCTCTCTGAGTTCAATTCTAATGATGATGATGAAGGTGAAGTATGAACTATTAATTACCTCCTATCATCCTATCATCTTCTAGGAAAATCTTCTGATTTTATTAATCAGTTATGCAAAGAATTATTTGAAATTCTATCTTTCGCACATTTTAGCTGTGAGGTTAAAATAAACAAAAATTAAGAAAATGTATTAATAATCTGTATAAGATCTACTAATCTTCTTTTCCCTTCGCAAAATCCTTTAAGAACACAATTCATCACAGAACTGAATTATATCCACTCTGAATAAACACGTGTATTTAGGCTAGGCGTTTTGGGGTTTAATCTCTTCCTCACAATGTAAAAACTGGACTCCTTCCTCTAGCAAGCTACGCAGTAGATTATATTTCTGGAAGTCCAATGTGGGTTTCTTGGATCCGACATCCAGCTCCGCCCATACCAACCAATCCTTAATAGCCCATCTGGTCACTCATTCACATGATCGCTCTTTTCCCCTGTCAGTCCAAACGTGGGTGTGGTTTGACAAACAAGTATGGAGATAATTGGCGGGCTAATGAAAAAGTGCTGTCAAATTGCTGTCACCTTACTCTCTGATTGTTCATTGTTCACCTGGCCAAGCTGGGCGTCCAATGTGGTAACCCAACGCTTGTCTGAACAGCGGCCGACCAAAGATAACACCATTACAGCATGAGACGTTTTCACCTGGCCAATCTTGGCGTCTAATGTGGTGACCCGTCGCTAGCCGCAAAGATAACAATGGTCCACAGCAATTACAGCATGCCCAGATGTCTGATTGGGATGACCAGATGTGTTTTCACCAGATTTATCACGATGTAATGTGGGCTTCAAACGATAATGTCAGGTATGGGGACTCAATCAAAAGACTTTATTTCCCCCGATGAAAGAACAAATGCGGTTCTTTAGATACCGGTCGCGAGTAATCACAACGATGAAATATCAAATGTGGGATAGCAAATGTGGGATAAAAGAGCAAATGTGGGAGAAAATACAATACGAGAGATGTAGAAAAAGATAATTTGATGGTCGGCTGGTGTTGTCAAAACACAATTTACATGAGAGGATCGAGCTACCAGGCTGTTGTACCACAAATTGACATGCGTGAAGACGTGAATCGTACGTTAAAATAAAGAGAAAAGTAACAGAGCGTTGGAAAAAATTAAAACGTTTTGACAGGCGGTCGAATAAACAAATCTGAGTTAACGCGTCACAGTGCGTCATGCTATTTAATGGTCTTAAAAATACAGTACCGGTAACTGCAGAAAAGCACTAAATAAAATACAACAAAAATGATTCATTCTGTTGTTGGTGAATAATTCTTCAAGATCACAGCCGTTAGCACTATATTCTAGATAAAACAAAATGTGTTACATTTTACTTGACGTACTGTGACTGAGCCGAAGCTTACTGTTTTAAAAATATCTCATACACATATTTTTATCGACATTGTATGCACAGGCAGATCACTTTGTGATCAAGGGGCCAGGAACATTGAAGAAAAGACCGTTACGTCACGCCAGTCACACGTCGTGATTTGCGGACTAAGTATGGCTCAGCACAAAGCTGGCCAGCTCCTTATGTAAAAACTAAGGCATTTTAATAAATAAAAATAAAAACTAAATAGCAGACCTATTCAATCAAGTGTAGTGAGCTGGAAAAAGGATAGTCAAACACGGGGGATTATGATGAACGGTAATGACAGTTAAAAGGAATCTTGATCGCTGGCCGATCTCCTTTCATCCACAGGCACGTATATATGATTGGAAACTCTATAACGGAGCGTTACAACAGGATGCAATCTTATCATAAGAAGTGATCCCCCCTCCCCCTCGGACAAGTGTTTCGGCCCGTTACTCTTCTTTAGAATATTGGACAGAAATGAAAAGGGCCAGAAATACAAGGTACTTGGAAAGAATTAGAGCGGAGTTTCAACTACGGTCATGTCACGGGTTGCCTGCCCTTGGTTCTGCAGTATGGTCCAACAGTGGCCAAAACCTAGAGTATCTAATGTGGGTTTTTAAAAGTGTCTACCTTCGCCCAAGATTACTCTTAGCAGAGTTGTAGATAGAAGGATAATGATGCTTCTACCTCGAGGGAGTGTTCACAAGATATTCAGAAAGCAAGAACAATGCTGAATGAGTTTTAGCAATGTTAACTTCGGTATCTGCTGTCAACATTTGTGAAGGATTATCTTTTAATTAGCTCGTTCAAGACTCCAACTGAATTACTCAGTGAAATTCTTATTATTATTTTACAGCTCTGTTTAAGTGTATTTAAGAAATTGACTGAGACATACAGGTGCATTACATTCAAAATGATTAAATCAACGTTAAATGTGGATATACACAAATAACAAATTTAATAATCAATTATGGTTAACAGTTTAAAAATAAATAATTCTTTAAGAAAAAGTAATCATCACAGGGTGATGTTTTGGTTTTCGAAAAGTTGACAGTTCACTTGGCAGCTTTTAAATTTGTACTTAGCTGTCAATAGTTTGATGGTATCTGCTCCTTGCTGATGTTTGGTTCTTCGCAGATAGATGACTGGTTCACTTTCGTCACTGGTCAAGTCTGAAAGTTGTGACACGTTCCAAAAAGTATTAGGGAGTAACCACTAAGCTGGTTTAGCGTCTCTAAGACCCGTCTGATGATGGTGTCAAGCGTCGACTTGAAGCCCCCTATACTCTCACTTGTTCCAGAGAAAGTAACCTAAATTGGTACCACCGACTAGTGTCACAAAAAAAGAGAACAAATACCCTCTTGATTATTTAGTTTTCCTGACACACACTCATGTGTCCCCCTCTTTTAATTCCACCATCCCGTCTACATCAGAACTTTACCCTCTCTGAGAATTAATCTTAATCCCTGTGAGCGGAAAACTTTCATTACATTTAGATTGAATAGGTTTACATTTACTGCTATATTTGTTGAAAAGATTAACAATATAATAAGTTTGTACATCATTTCTCCCATCATTCACTCCCTGCTCCATATGGAACTTGGGACTACCTCTGCCTTTGGTTCTCTATAAGACACTCGCATAAAGCAGTCACCAATCTTTGCAGTGGTGGTTTATGAAATCCTCATTCTATATGCTGAGGTTGCCAGCCTCGTATGACTTGGACATCTACTAGCAATTTTCACATATTACTATTCACATGTCAATATGTACATATTATTTCACGTGTTAATAATGCAAAATATAGAATTATAAATGTACAACTTACCCTAAAATTGTCTTTGGGATCACAGACTACTGGCTCAGAGAAATAGTTAAGGCAGCTTGGTTAAGATGCCTTTTCCACATGTTCTGCGGTGTTACTTTACAATAAGCTCCCACTCTGACTTCGTGTTCAGATTCTAGGATGCCGGTTTTCCGTGTTAATAAAGATAGAGTTTTCCCGGGATATAAGTTCTCAAGATGCTCAAACACGGTCCGGTCCGATAAAAGGAATTCTGACCGTATTCTTCATTCTGGCTGTCTGGCTGGTCTCTTGACAAGTTGAATTTTACAGTGCTTTCAACCGACAAGAGTGTCAGGTTATATTGCAACTTTCGACCCACGCACATTGTTGTTACAATCTGACCAGGCTCCAATCATAAATGTTGTTTATAACATCTAGAATTGCCCAGCCACCTGTATTCAAACATGCATGCTATGCTAACTTCCTCATTGTATTTTCTGCACGACTTGTGCGTTTGTAAATTTCAAACGGTTATTTTCCGTATTAGGAGTTGGTATTTTCGCCAATTCTTGATAATAATTACCACTAAAATTTCCTATATTATCACAAATAATGTCTTCGTAACAAGTCTGTCCGGAAGCGATTACAACATGTCAGTCGTCTTCAGGTGCGTGCCTACAATATGTCATCATCTGGATAATTTACTGCCCTGCACCTTTGCAAACAAACATTCATCGTATGACCAGCTGGGTTGTGTTCTCTCCACGAGAGAAATTAGAGAATCACAATAGCCATATCAGCGCTAAATAAACTTGCTGGGTCGCACGTCATGTTAATCCGGCGCGCCCAATGTTTAATACACGAGAATTTTACCAACGTGACTGTCGGCCGATATTGCATCACCTGCTTACTCTCTTCGCAGAGATGGTCAAGTAAACAGACATGACGAATTATTAAAGGAAGAAGTATAAACAATGACTCGAAAATACTAATACTGCCGGAGAGGAAAAGAGAGCAAACCCAGTTATGTGACAGGTCATCTATATTAATGAAAAATAAATAAATATTACTCGCATAAAGGTATGTTTCAGGCACTCGCGAGAAATAAAGAAGTATAAAACTAGACAACAGAAAAACAACAGAAGTGAGTTGTTTCCCGGAGAATCGAACCCAGGACCTTGGGAACGGTACTGCAGCCTAGCAATGGAAGCGAATCACGCTACCATGCCTGCCAACTAACCACCACAATAATAGTGATTCGAAGACAGAAGTCATTAGCGCGATTTGGAACACGTAACACCGGATATGTACCTTGGGCGATCCAGCCTAATTAATGACGAAAGTCTCTTCAGTTGTCCCCCTATTATACAGTATTGGTCAGATTACACAAGACAAAGACCTTAATACTGTGTCTAGTAAATGATAGAATAAGAACAGTGTAGGGCAGAGGGTAGGTTTATTATTGCATAAACATTTAAACCAAAAAAAAAGAGGGGAAACCCGAGGCCTATAAACAGTAAATTAATAAATGTTACACACTTAAGGTATGTTTCAGGCACTCGAGAGAAATAAAAAAGTAGAAAACAAGACTACAGAAACAACAGTGGTGACTGGCTTACTTGAGAATCGACACTAGGACCTTCCGAACGACACCACCGCCTAGCTACAGAAGTGAATCACACTATCCACCCTGCCAACTAGGCACCACAAGAATAGTACTTCATAGGCCGGGAACACCGTGATTTTAAATACCGGCGGGAGAGGTCTTGTTCGAAGTTTTCCTATTTTAAAAAGTTTTTTTGTCCCCGCAGTCACGTAAAGATCTACCTTATCAACTACAGTTATCTACCGGTAGATCAGGATCAACTGGTTGCCGACCCCTATTCTAAGGAATATTGGTTCTTATTATCCAGTTAGCTTACAAATGGAGTATTGCCTAAAATGGATCCCTCATGACGTTTCTGTCTACGTTAGTAACACTGAGTCTTTTAAAGATCTACAATATATATACTGAAGCACATTAAAAACGCACCACCTGTATAATCCGGGAACAGAGTGTGAAATGTAAATATAAGTGTTTACAAGTATCCATGCTGGTCATTAATTTGTACATTTGATTGTTATGAAATTCATTGCATTCTGTGCAGGCAAGGGAGAAAACCAAAAATGCAACCAATAAAAAAATTCATTCACACTATCCTCAGTATCTGGTATGTCCACCGTGTGCTTGCAAACAAGCTTGGCAGTGGCTCCGCATGGAACGCACAAGTCTCTGAAGGAAATTCCGAGAAATCAAGTCCCATTCACGTGTAGGAGCAGTTTCGAGCTGTTGCAAATTAGCTGGAGAACCTTGCCTGTAGACTCTGCGTCCAAGCTCGTCCCACAGATGTTCTATAGGGGACATGTCTGGTGATAGGGCAGGCCAATCAATCGTCACAATGTTCTGCTGCTGTAGATATTGCTGCGTAATGCATGCGGTGTGCGCACGTGCGTTATCCTGCTGGAGAAGCTGCAAGTCTGGATAATTTGTGAACGCAGGAGCAACCAATGCACCCAGAACCTCATCTCGATATGTCACAGCATTAACATTTCCACGGAAGACGTGAAGAGGCAAGCGATGGTGAAAACTGAATCCTCCCCAAATGTGAATACTGCCACCTCCAAATCGGTTGTGCTGACGAACACAGCAATCTGCAAAGCGCTGTCCACACCGTCGCCAAATCCGCATACGTCTATCAGCAAAGGATATGTTGAATCTGCTCTCGTCTGTGAATAGGACAGCATTCCACTGCAGTAGTCCATCTGACATGTTGCTCTGCCCATTGCAAGCGCTGCTGACGATGTCTGTGAGTCAAGTTGGCCCAACATAAGGTCGTCTTGCAGTAAGGCCTGTATCTCTGAGTCGTCGTATGACTATCATTCGAGAGACTTGCCCACGTCTACCCACTATTGCTCGTGCTGTTTGACTTGCCGGGAGAGAACGATTCCTTAGGTGACTCAGCACAATATGACGATCTTGCGCAGGGGTAGTAACTCGTGGTTGGCCACTCCGAAGTCTATCCCGGGCACTGCCAGTGGTTCCGTAACGTTCATTGAGACGTACAATAGTGCTGTGGTGGCAATTCATCCTTCTGGCAATGGCCCGCGAGCTCATTCCGGTCTCCAACATACCAATGGCTCGTTGGCGGTCGTTTTCAGATAGTCGTGGCATTTCAAGCACGTGTACTAGGTGTTTTGTCTCAACGGCCTTCTCATACCGAGTATACTGTCACAACGCGTACACATTTTCAGGGTCATAGCTGTTGGGAATCGTGTTGCACGTGTAACTTTCATTGTTTTTATGTAGTCTGTACACAAACCCGTGGGGTGAATCATGCACTTTCCATTCCAGCAGCCATTCGCTCTCTACCTCATGACAAACACGGGGAAAATCCATTCCCACACTTTTTTTTTCCAGCTTCTCGGCATCAGTATATATAATAGTGGTGCGTTTTTAATGTGCTGCAGTATATATATCTTGTAGACCTTTAAAGGACTCAGTGTTACTAAAGTAGATCCGAAAAGCTCCTAGAAGATATACTACTGGACAAAAGTTAAGAGCCACCATTCAGTTTAGACAAGGTTTATATAATTGATTGGCAAACTGTAAAGACAAGTGAAAATGTCATTAAAACTAAGCTCAGAGAAATGTGTATACATTTCTGTGTGCACTAGTTAATTTTTTTAAATGTCCAAAAAGTGAGTCACTGTGGTGAAATTCAGTGATACAACGCTAAAATTTCTCCATTTATAAAGATAACAGTTAAATGAAATGTAGGGATAAAATTTGGATAAGATACGTGTTACGTGCAGTCTTTGATATCTTACAATATTATACATAGGTAATTTTTTAGTGCTTAAGGGAAAGTCATTATTGAGTTACTTCCCTTGAACTCCGCGGATAAATACATTTTTACTGCGATTTATTCGTTGTTTGGGTAATAATAGATTGTTCTTGCTTCAGAATATCTATGGCCTGAATTTATGTGTATTGTTTGTCTGAGTAGGACAAGTCTGTCTTATATCTGTATATCTTTACATATCTAGGTCGAACTATATGTTCTGTTGTCTCTAGAGAGGTCAAAGGCTATTCGGCGGATGTGTCGCTTGAGTGGGGTGATTTGGCTTCGTCCTGATAGGGAATGTGTGTGTTTTGCTATGTCGGCTTGATGCCTTGAAAAGTGATCTCAGTGGTTTTGGGGAAAGTGATAGTCGTCTAGACCTATCGTGTATGCTTTACCCCAGTGTTTATTCATCTTGCCAAGGAATGGCAGTTTCATATTCCCTCTACCAAGGTAATCAAAGATACTCTTATGAACTCTCGATCGAAGCCACCATTGTCGATAATTACGATTTGAATGTTTAAGAGAATATATTTGACTCGATGAAAAACGACTTCGATTCCTAGCAGCACTATATTCTGTAGAATGCAGTCTATTGTTCATGACCAAATCTACAGAGCAACGAAATGTTGTATGAATGACTAACTTTAGAACAGATTCATTATCTGTATTCAAACGTGAGTGACAGTTCACGAGTGGAGCCATCTTGGAACCAAAACATGTAGGACTTTCAAGAAGAGAAAAGGGATGCCCGTATTATCGCTTGATCAGTCCAGAGATCACTGCTACACATGAGAACCCATTGTTAGTGGTTCAATATTATTATATGGAAAAATATGTGCTGAACATTATGTTGAAGAATCGTTGCTAAACGAGATTAGGTTTAGAAGTCATCTGAAATATTGTTTACAAGCTGACGTGCTCAGTCAGTGACGTCAGATGATATATGTATGGGCGATACTGAGTGCTTGGCTATTGACAGTCCATTATACCATTATTCTACATGAGTGCCCATGTAACATTGCAAGACCATTTGTCCACTGTACTATGATGTATTATGGCAACCTGTGATTTGTCACTATCTGTGCTGTCGAGTGTGTACGTCCAATTAAACTTTAGAAAAGGTACACAGTCGTTGGTGTCGATGACTTCCGGTCATACATGAGTGTGAGAAGAGAACATTTGTCAACAACACGAACCCTTATCATCATTCGCACATTATACACTCCATCCATGTCTACACAACACTGCGTAGGTCAAGTTGACATTCCATACACTACAGTGGGGCAGGCAACACCATAGGGATCTTGTCAACTGATGATGATAGACGCCTGTCTTCCCGCCTAGGAGTGTTCTGGTGTACTTTATCAACATATATTATATCCAACTAAATATCAACTTTATCAACTGGTGGACCAGCTTTCTGGGTTTGACCTCGCAGAAATTCAGAAGTCAACAGATTACCGATACCAGACCGTTTCCGGTGGCTGATACGACACACTTGCAGTATTGGTTTGCTCTTTGTCAACGCTTCGTCACGTGACCTGTCAAGTGAATGCAGTATGTAGGTCAGCGTTGTTGACATTTTTTACATTAGACATTATAGAGTTTCACAGAACAGTTGGATCAATTCTTGTCAGTGTTAACAGAAAGACAGTATTTGTGAACTAAGAAGTCCTGGTTTCATCGATGGATCTTCTTGTTTGCCATATATGAACTTTAATATTTAAGGCCAGAATGTTTAATTGAATAAAGTGGCAGTTTGTTTGTTTTCATGAAAAATAACTTTGCCATTACTGTAAGACTGAGCCTATTTTGCAACACATACTATCATACACATAATTTATATATATTTATGTTTACATGTTATTTGTTTGTATAGTATGTTAGTTTCTATGTCAGCGGGTTGTGTTTAAGGTTGGGCGGCGTCCTCACAACAGAGTATCCCACGTCATAGAGGGTCCGTTGTGGGCGTTTTCTATAGGTGCAATTTTCTTGATTGAAAATTTGCTGCGACAACTGTTGCTTTTGTGTTAGCTGTGAAGTCTGTAATTATTGTTATTTTTGTAATATTTCTTTGTTCTTTAGTTTTGTTTTGATTTGTTTGTAATTTGTTGGTCTAACCTTTTCTATCTTTCAGTTCTATTCATAATTTATATTCATATATTGTGACGTCATTTGTGTTGTTATTCTTTGCAGATTCAGTGATTATCTTCATTGATTTCCCTATTTGATTTATTTTGATTTCTGCAAACGTTCTTGTATTGTCAGTCCTATTTGTACTTTATGTATTCTGTTGGTTGACATATGTTTTATATGGGTATATTTCATAAGACACAATTGCCTGTGCACTGCACTTGGATTATGGTATAGACCAGTACCTGATTATTATTACTATTATACAAGACCTTATTAAAGGCTTGTGACCCACAGATATTGGGATAGTATACTGATTAATCAGGTCATTGAGAACTTGGGGTATTATTATTGATTCAGGTGATTAGTATTATTGTTAGGCATCATGTCTACTCTAGATTATTTCATTACTCAAGGGAAAGCTCTTGATAAGACTGGTCAACAATTAGAACAATGGGCAGTTGCTCAATATGACAAAGCATTAGCTGCAGAAGAGAAAAGATTAGCTGCAGAAGAGAAAAGATTAGCTGCAGAAGAAAGAAAAGCTATGGCGGAAGAGAAAAGATTAGAAAAAGAAGCTGAGGCTGCTGCTGAACAAAAGAAATTGCAGATGCAGGTAGAGGAAAGGAGATTTGAAGCTGAACAAAAAAAATTGGAAAGAGAAGCTGCGGCTGAACAAAAAAGATTAGACAGTGAAGCTGAACAAAAAAGATTAGACAGTGAAGCTGAACAAAAAAGATTAGACAGGGAAGCTGAACAAAAAAAAATTGGAAAGAGAAGCTGCGGCTGAACAAAAAAGATTAGACAGTGAAGCTGAACAAAAAAAAATTGGAAAGAGAAGCTGCGGCTGAACAAAAAAGATTAGACAGGGAGGCTGAACAAAAAAGATTAGATGCTGAAGAGAAAAAAGCAATAAGAGAACATGAATTTGAGTTGGAGAAATTGAGATTGACAAGTATGAGTAATGTTAATCAGGCATCTAGTGGTAATGGTAAACCTTCTACTTACAAGGTTAAGGTTCCACCGTTCAATCAGTCCAGTGACGATATTACATTCTGGCTGGATAGATTTGAACGTTCTTGTCGTACACATAATGTGGATAAATCACAATACGCTAATCAATTATCAGAAAACTTGAAAGGTGAATCTTTGACTAGATTATGCCTTGTAGGAGAAGCAGATAAGGATAATTATGATGTCATTAGGGCGGCTTTGATAAAAAAAAAATATCAGCTAAGTGAGGAAGGCTATCGCCTTTTATTTAAGACGATGGTACCTGAGACGGGGGTAGAATTCTCAGAATTCACTGCAAAGGCACGTCTCACAGTTGATCGTTGGATTGAGCTTTCCAAAACAGAAAAAACGTATGAAGGACTTATGGATTTGTTGCTCAGAGATAAGATTATGTCATGTGTGAACAAACCTTTCCTTGAATTTATACATGAGCGTAAACCTAAATCTCTAAAAGAAATGGAAGAATATTGTTCCCAATATGTCACTGCACACCCCGACGTGACTTTTGGCAACACTAAGATTAAGGAGAGTATGCCAGTTGCTTCAGCAACACCATACAATCCCAATTATTCACACAGATTTCAGGGACCTCAAAACAGATTTGATAAAAAAGGTAACCATAATAGTTATCAAAACCAAGGTAACCAATCATTTCAGGGTTCTTCTTCAAAGAACTGGAGACGACCTGATAGCTCTCGACACAGGGGTGGTCATAATTATAGGAATTTCCGTAGAGGAAGTAATTATAGAAACTATCAGGGTTATCCGTCTTGGAGTCAACAAGATCATAATTACAGAGATACTCATTATAATGAATATGATAATGGTAACCAAGGGTACTATGACTCAAACCCAAATAGGGGTTACAATAGAGGTAACAATAACTACAGAGGTGATAATAACCGAGGTAGATCTCAATACAAAAGACATAAACCACATTTTCAGGCAAACTCTGCACAACAAGAGTCCCATGAAGCCTATAAACAGAGTAAAGATAATAATGATGCTAGTAATATGGCATGTGCCGCTTTTGATTTTGGGAGAGCATCTCAGTGCCCCCAATGCAAAACGTTATTTGAGCCAACCACAGTGACTACTTTAAGCTGTGGCCATCCTCTTCCTGCTCTTCCAGCATCAGTCGCGCATGATGGAAGAGGGTCTCTTGTCTTACATAAGGGTTTAGTGAATAACAATCCAGTCTCTGTGCTATTTGATTCTGGATGCACCACAATTGGTGTTAGGCAGTCACTCGTAGATCCTTCCCGTGCCACTGGACAAGTAGTCAAATGTGTAACATTTGGCGGCACATTAGAGAAATACTCTACCGCTATCATTAGGATTGCTACTCCTTTCTTTACAGGAGATGTACACGCATGTCTTCTTCCGAATCCGATCGCTGACCTCATCATCGGTCGCATTCATGGAGTCAAGGAATGCACTCCGCAACAAATTTCCACGTGGGAAAGGCAAAACATGCAGATTGCTAACGCTGTAGTCACTAGAGCTCAGGCTCTTAATGTGCCTCAAACTTCATCTACTGAAGATAATGAAGTGCATAACCAAGATAATCCCTTGGTAATTTCTCGTGACTCGTTTATAAAACAGCAAGAAGATGATCCCACTCTGAAGAAATTCTTCATTCTTGCAACTAAAGGTGATCCGAATAAGGACACAAGTCGTAAATCGTGGATTACAAAGAAGAATGGCGTACTTGTACGTATGGTTCAAGACTCCATTACGTCAAGTCATTCTCAAATCCTGGTTCCCAAGAATTTGAGAGTTAAAATTTTGCAGCACGCTCACGACTCTCAGTGTGCTGGACACATGGGTTTTTCCCGTACTAAGTCAAGAGTCCTTGCGGCTTTCTTTTGGCCATTGGTAAACAAGGACATACGGATTTATTGTCGATCTTGTAAAGTATGTCAGGAAGTTAAATCCAAAGGTCCACGGCATGCTGCACCCATTCAGGCGGCGGACATTCCTATTCGGCCGTTTCAAAAAATGGCCATAGACATTATTGGTCCATTTAAGATCAAGTCTGCCAGAGGACATCAGTTTATCTTGACGTGTGTTGATATGTGCACACGTTGGCCAGAGGCTATTCCTCTGAAGAGCATTACTACTGCTGATATTGCAGATGCTCTTTGGCTTATATTTTCTCGTCTGGGGTTCCCCGGAGAGATATTGTCAGACCATGGCACCCAACTAATATCAGATACCATGTCTCAAGTAATGTCTACCCTGCAGATAGATAGATCTTTAAGTAGTATCTACCATCCAATGTCTAATGGTATGGTCGAACGCCTTAATAGAACACTTAAAAACTTACTGGGGAAGATAACTGAGGATCATCCTCAAGACTGGGACAGAGTTTTACCTGCGGCCCTCTTCGCTTACAGAGAGGTACCCAATGAACATACGGGATTTTCTCCCTTTGAACTCGTCTTTGGCGCGCGTCCGCGTGGCCCTATGTCGTTGCTTCACGATCTCATAACATCTGACAATATTGACGATGACACAAAGTCATCCTACGAATATGTCATCGCGTTGAGACAAAAGATTATCGAAGCATGCAAATTAGCAACTTCTTCTTCTGAATTTGCGAAACAGAAGGCAAGGCAATTTGCCAATAAGAAGAGATGCTTACGACAACTTTGTCCTGGTGACAAAGCATTTGTATTACTACCTTGTAGGGAAAACAGATTACTTATTTCTTGGAAAGGTCCGTACGATATAATATCGAAAATTTCCGATGTCGACTATATTGTCGATATTGATGGGAAGCATAAAACCTTCCACATCAATATGCTTACTGAATTCCATGAACGTCCGGATTATTTGCAACCCATTTTCCAAGCAACGGACAATTCTCCAGTACCACATGGTCATTACTCATCACTGTCCGTGATACAGGATGAGGAAACAAGTTTTTCAGATGTAAATCTTCCTCTTCCAATGATCCCACTTCATTCCAGTGAATCATGGAAGAACGTTACTGTCTCTCCTGATTTGTCTCTAGGAGAACAGCGACAAGTTTCAACTATGTTGCAAACATTTCAGGATGTACTCACTGACATCCCTGGACAAACTAATGTCATTCAACATGACATTGTGCTAACTGACCATACTCCTATTAGGGTTAGACTTACTTAGACCTTATCCTATACCTATACATTTCCAAGCACAGGTCGAGAAAGAGTTGGATGTGATGATAGATTTGAAAATAATCGAACCATCCACCTCTGCGTATTCTTCGCCGATGGTTATTGTGCGTAAAAAAGACAATAACATACGTCTTTGCGTTGACTATCGAAAATTGAATCAAGTAACGAAGTTCGATGCCGAACCTATGCCTTTACTGGAAGAGCTACTTACTCGACTCTCCAAATCTCATTTTTTTCACTAAACTTGATTTGTCTAAGGGATATTGGCAAGTTCCTTTATCTGAACGCGCCAAACCTCTCACGGCTTTTTCAACACCTAGAGGTTTGTTCCAATGGAATTTTATGCCTTTCGGTCTTATGAACGCACCAGCTACGTTCGTACGCATGATGCGCCGAATCCTATCTTATCGGTCAGATGTCATTGCATATCTAGACGACATCTGTCTTTTCAGCGATACTTGGGAAGATCACTATTCAGGGTTAGATGAATTGCTGTCTACTTTGCGTGAGCACAACCTGACAGCGAAACCCTCTAAAGCCTATATTGGTTTTAGCGAAATTTCTTTCCTAGGCCACCGAGTTGGTCATGGTTTCCTAAAGACAGAGGACCATAATACTAGTAAGATACTTAACATCTCAATCCCTAAGACTAAAAAACAGGTGAGAAGTCTGTTAGGTCTTATTCAATTTTATGGCAGATTCATTCAGAATCTATCCTCTATCATGGCACCTCTCTCAACACTTCTAAAGAAAGGTTCGCCTAATGTGGTCCACTGGTCTCAGGAATGCCAATGCTCTCTGGATAAGATTAAAACACTGTTTTCAACACCACCTATTTTAGTGCTACCCACTAAAGATAAGACATTCGTTCTTCGTAGTGACGCTTCATCCACTGGGATTGGAGCGGCACTAATGCAAGAGTACTCTGGAACTCTGCATCCTGTAATGTATATTTCCAGAAAACTTAATGCGGCAGAAAGGAATTATTCGGTTTTAGACCGTGAGCTATTAGCTATGGTTTGGTCGATCCTCAAACTACAGAGATTCCTTCTAGGCGCACATTTCATAGTAGAAACAGACCAAAAAGCTCTTACTGCTATACAGAGTAAGAATTTGAAGAGCTCGAGGTCTACTCGATATGCAATTGCTCTTCAACCTTTTCATTTCTCTGTGCGAGCTATTCGGGGATCAGATAATGTGATGGCAGACATTCTGTCAAGATGCCCACATGATTCCACATAACTATTAGGGCTTAGACTTCTTGATATGTCTAGTTCTATAGTAGTTCCTTTTCTATATCATGATAGATACACATTTGTAATTTAATAATATAATGATTGTATCACTACATAGCGGTTCATGTATGTTTATTCACCGCTGTGCTTTGATGATTTTTTCTTCATAAATCATAAATTTAAGATATCTAATACGTAGTGATGATATGAATTTTTTAGGCATTGTGTAATTGCCAGAATTGTATTATACTTTGATGACACCTTCCTGGAAAAATATACTTGTAGAGAAATAATTTCTCTCAGTTTATGAGACACATTCTCACCAGTCGCTCCATAAGTCGACTTAGCCTCATATTAGGCGTTATAGGTATTCCTGATATTTTCATCTGCGCATTATTCATGCGTTGTGAGCCTATTGTACGTTGCTCCTAGATGTATTTCAAAAAAAAAAAAAATGTTCCATTTTTTTTTTTTTTTTCCCGGGAGGTGTGGTAAGACTGTTACGTGCAGTCTTTGATATCTTACAATATTATACATAGGTAATTTTTTAGTGCTTAAGGGAAAGTCATTATTGAGTTACTTCCCTTGAACTCCGCGGATAAATACATTTTTACTGCGATTTATTCGTTGTTTGGGTAATAATAGATTGTTCTTGCTTCAGAATATCTATGGCCTGAATTTATGTGTATTGTTTGTCTGAGTAGGACAAGTCTGTCTTATATCTGTATATCTTTACATATCTAAGTCGAACTATATGTTCTGTTGTCTCTAGAGAGGTCGAAGGCTATTCGGCGGATGTGTCGCTTGAGTGGGGTGATTTGGCTTCGTCCTGATAGGGAATGTGTGAGTGTTTTGCTATGTCGGCTTGATGCCTTGAAAAAGTGATCTCAGTGGTTTTGGGGAAAGTGATAGTCGTCTAGACCTATCGTGTATGCTTTACCCCAGTGTTTATTCATCTTGCCAAGGAATGGCAGTTTCATATTCCCTCTACCAAGGTAATCAAAGATACTCTTATGAACTCTCGATCGAAGCCACCATTGTCGATAATTACGATTTGAATGTTTAAGAGAATATATTTGACTCGATGAAAAACGACTTCGATTCCTAGCAGCACTATATTCTGTAGAATGCAGTCTATTGTTCATGACCAAATCTACAGAGCAACGAAATGTTGTATGAATGACTAACTTTAGAACAGATTCATTATCTGTATTCAAACGTGAGTGACAGTTCACGAGTGGAGCCATCTTGGAACCAAAACATGTAGGACTTTCAAGAAGAGAAAAGGGATGCCCGTATTATCGCTTGATCAGTCCAGAGATCACTGCTACACATGAGAACCCATTGTTAGTGGTTCAATATTATTATATGGAAAAATATGTGCTGAACATTATGTTGAAGAATCGTTGCTAAACGAGATTAGGTTTAGAAGTCATCTGAAATATTGTTTACAAGCTGACGTGCTCAGTCAGTGACGTCAGATGATATATGTATGGGCGATACTGAGTGCTTGGCTATTGACAGTCCATTATACCATTATTCTACATGAGTGCCCATGTAACATTGCAAGACCATTTGTCCACTGTACTATGATGTATTATGGCAACCTGTGATTTGTCACTATCTGTGCTGTCGAGTGTGTACGTCCAATTAAACTTTAGAAAAGGTACACAGTCGTTGGTGTCGATGACTTCCGGTCATACATGAGTGTGAGAAGAGAACATTTGTCAACAACACGAACCCTTATCATCATTCGCACATTATACACTCCATCCATGTCTACACAACACTGCGTAGGTCAAGTTGACATTCCATACACTACAGTGGGGCAGGCAACACCATAGGGATCTTGTCAACTGATGATGATAGACGCCTGTCTTCCCGCCTAGGAGTGTTCTGGTGTACTTTATCAACATATATTATATCCAACTAAATATCAACTTTATCAATACGCTGCTTTATCTTCGCCCACGCCAGCGTTTTCTAGTGTCATTGAAAACTAACTAGTTATAACATGCAGACTAACGGCCTATCCTTTTAGACGTGGTAGAAACGGAGATAAAAGAAAAAAATGAGGCGGTCTGAACACGTTTGAATCTAAAGTCTAGAAGACGCAATTTGTAGTTTTAAAGCAAAAATTACGCCACTAGTTGACACAATGTAATAAATTGGACGAAAAACGTCCTTAGCTGTTATCAGAAACAGACGTATCTTGGACGTTCTACGGTAAATAGTCGTTTTAATTTGAATATAGCGGCAAACGCCATGAACGAGTAGTAAAAACAAATTTCAAGACTAACATGGAAAAAAGTAGGTATTTTCTTAATAATAAGTTTAGGAGAATAAAAACTAACTAGTTTGATAGCCCATCTTTCCCTGAGAAATAATATACTTTTAATTACAAAGACGGACAGATAACACGGAAGATATTGACGAAAGACTGTATTGTTCAATACAGACGAACAGACAGTTATTTGTGCATACTTCTCACAAAAGTTACTTTTGACGCGTCCTTGAGCCTAACGCAGAAAAACAAACTACATGTGGACAAGGGGCAAAGAAGGAGGGTAGAAGCTAAAAATAAACTTAGCATAGAAATCTTATACGTAGTGAGACAAAAATTTGTGTAGTTTTTTTGTAGTTTGGTCTAAAACCAAGTGTAATTTTGGGAAAAACCAAGTTCGGACGAACAGACCGACATAATTACATTTCACACTAGACCGAAACTAGACTAAATTTGGACATTTTAAGTTTAAATATTTAAACTATAGAGGGGAAGTATTTTGATTGGACGAACGAGTAATATTGGTGACAAAATTTAGCCGGCAAGTGCCATTTTGTCGAAGACTGTCCATTGCAACAGATCGTTGATGTTTAGAACTGTGACGCCCAATGAAGATAGATAGTATTTCAAAGTGGGACGCCATAGTATAGCCAGCAGCTCAGCTGAGTTTGTGCTAGACAACGTATCTGTGTGTTTTCATTTGAATTGTGGTAAGGGAAAGATTATTAACCTTTTTTATTTAATATTTCTGAGTGATTGATACTGCCATGTCATGAAAAATGATTACGACAAGTGAGTGCTTATTCTAGGTCCCCAGCGACAGTCTAGGGCCTAGAGGTGAATGTATAATAAGGGAAAACATATCCAAGAATATAGAAGACAGATCTATATTTACGATCAGTGGGAACATATCACCCACCTTATTGGATGGAAAAAGAGACTAAGGAACATATTTCAGATGCAATGCAGTCATGGATAACTGATGCTACTTGATGACAGCCTGGATGAGAGGTGCTGGGTCGGTCAGAGAGATCTGATCTTGTCTTGTCAATTTATGTTTTATGATTAGTAAACAGGGTAAAGTAGGCAGTATGCTATGACATAGCCTAATTTTGTGGTTTCAGAGTTTCTTTGTCTGGCACTGTGCGGGTGCCAGATGTTCTGAAGAGATCAAACGGTGGAGGACTAGAAGTCTATTAGTTTACCTCAGCAACTGTGAGGAGAAGCCTATCATTTACCTCAGCAACTGTGAGGAGAAGCTTAACATTTTACCTCAGCAACTGTGAGGAGTGGGCAAAGTGAACATCTTGACTACATCGACACAGGCCAGTTAAGTACTGAAGACCTGACCTGCTGCTGATTCATCAATAAAAATAACTAAATTTATAAAACCCTGTGAATAAAAAGTTTACTACCATTACCCCTGTTAACAAAACTATAAACAGTATGCAAGAACTAGACATGATGATACCACCACGACCCGTCATCCAGTACTAGTTTTTCCAAAAGACTCTGTAGTTAGTATCCATATTAACAAATTTCACACATATATATATTTATGTACACATCTTTTAATGTGATCATTCAATTATATGCTATTTGATTGATATAAATTCATTTTGATTCACACGTCCTGACCATAAGAAAACTTGGCTCAGGACTAAATAAAGTTAAGAAAATTGTAAATTTTAAAATTTCACCCCAGTGTTAAGTTACTTGATCATAGAGTTTAGTATTAGACCTAGTGGTTATATGTGTGTGTCTGTGTAGTTAATTACCTGCACATCACATTTCAGTACCCTAGACATTGAACGTAGCTAACATACATAATAGTAGAATAAGTCTGTTTGAGGTCATAGGTGGTAGCAGAAAGGTATCCTGTAAAACTCACATAAACTTTTATCTTCAGGGACCTTCACAGCTGACCTCATACAGTACACTAGGTAAAATAGCAACCGCACTTAATACCATCAAAACCACCACATATATTGGGGGCTCGTCCGGGATTTGAAACTTCTCCTATCACACATATAACGGTCTCCTGGTCCGGGAATTAAACTAGTTGGGTATAGGCTTGTATAAATTCAACAGTGTCCCTAAAATTAAAAGTAATATTTAAGGTGGAAAGTAAAAGTTGATGAATCTTCACAGCCAGTGGTAATTAATTAATTAGTGTTACTTTGGTAATTAGATTTGGTAATTTATCTTAGATATTATTAAAGTGTGTGATACGGTATGGCAGATCTAGCCAAATTCAGATCGGGTGCTGTGCTGACTGCTAAGGAGATGAACATGGAGGGTCAGGATTTGATCCAATATGTAACTTCAGAATGTGACAAGTATATTGAAAGGGAAGATAGGAGGTTAGCAGAAGAGGTTACACATTGAGTCTGACAAAGAACTTAAGAGGCTGCAGATTGAGGCTGACCAAGAGGCTAAGGCATTGGATGCAGATAGGGTGGCTGAAATAAAGCGGCTCCAATTGGAAGAGAAGAAATTAGAAGCAGAGGAAAAGAGACAGGCTGCTGAAAGAGAGAAAAGAGACAGGCTGCTGAAAGAGAGGAAAAGAGACAGGCTGCTGAAGCAGAAGATAGAAGACTGCAAAGGGAGCACGAATTACGACTAAGGGAGTTGGAAATTCAAGGCCATGCTCCTGTAAATGGTGCCAGCCCCTTTCCCTCCGATGCCACTGTTAGTCAGGGAGCCTCAACCTCAGCTATGGGTTTTCATTTAGACCATTTTGTTGAGAAAGACGATGACATAGAAGGGTATCTGGGTAGATTTGAACTTTTGGCTACCACATATGGGTTAGAGAGAGAGAGAGGTGGAGTCTTAAGTTATCCCAGGGGCTTAGAGGTACTTCTTATGAAGTTTGTGCTAAAATGAATAGAGACAACCAAGACAATTATGACATGCTAAAGCAGGCTCTGTTATTGAGATATGAAAAGAATGGTGAATTTTATCGTAAGAAGTTTAGAAATGCCAAGCTTTTGTCTGGGGAGACATACCACCAATTCTCTGCCAGACTGGAAACCTATTTGGAGAAATGGACGGCTCTGGGGAAGACCCAAGATCTCAAAGAAATGATCATGATAGAGCAATTAAGAGAGTCCATGGCTCCAGACCTGAGAAAATTTCTCATGGAACAAGGTGCAGAGAAGTTGGGGGAGGTTTTGAATGTCGCTGAGAGGTATCAAGCAGCCCAGGCAGAGGTAGCTGGCTCTAAAAAGAAACATATGGAAAATTTTAAAGCCCACAGCACTTTAATAAATTTGATATCAGAGAACAAGGTAATAAAGGTAGGACAAACTTTGATAGGCCACGAAATGATTATCGTGATAGAAACTCACAGTTCAATGACCAAAAATATCTCATCTCATCTCATAATCGGAACCTCTTCTACCCCGTGAAACGAGGTGTAGAGGGGACCCAAGTGCGCAAGGCCCATGGGCAGGACATGTAATCGAAGTGACTTGGCAAACAGGTGATTAGCCCATTGTGCCCAAAAATATAATGAAAGAAAACCTTTTAACCAAGGAAAGAGGTGGTGTAAATGGTGTAAGAAGGACAACCATAACACCGAATTTTGTAAAAGGAAACCTTCTAACATTGCTTCAATGAAATCGGGGAACCAGAGATTAAAGGTTAAACCTAATGGACAGCAGGAACCTTATCACCCCCAGTTTGTGAGGATGTTATTTGTAATGGGATCACCATAAGGTGCCTATATGATACAGGTTTGGATTATGATTCAGTTGTGAAGGCTAGCCTAGTGGACCCAAGTCAGTATACCACCGAAACAGTAGAAATACAAGGGGCGACTAAGGACATACCACTCATGACACTTCCCATCGCAAGGATAACGGTGAAAACTCGCTATGTGGAAGGAGAAATCAGAGCAGCAGTGATAGATGAACCAATCTACCCTCTGATATTGGGGTGTAGATACGTCTTCTTGGGGAATCCCGAGAGACCTGTGATCATGGCGACAGTGCAGACCAGGTCACAGTCAAAGGAAGAAGAAGGTGAACCTATAAATGCTCATCCAGAAGAGATGAGGAAGGCACAGGCTGAGGATAGGACACTCAAGCCATGTTTTAAAAAATTGGCCAAATGCCACACACCTCCAAACAAGGGAGATAATATTATGAAGACCAAATTGCTATACAGGAAGGCCGGAACTGAAACAAATGGTCACAACCAGCTGGTTCTTCCCGCTTCATATAGGGATAAAGTGATGGAACTAGGGCATGCGATTCCCTTCAGTGGTCACATGGGGATCAGCGCCACAGGACAGCGTATAGCTTGTCATTACTTCTGGCCAGGGATAACGGAAGATATAAAAAGATATGTAAAATCCTGTCCAGAATGTCAAAGGGTAGCTCCAAAGCATTGGACTGCTCCTGCAACTCTAGGGGAAATGCCCATAGTGGGAACACCTTTTGAGAGGGTTGCAGTGGATATTGTGGGACCTCTCACTCGGACCAAGAGGAGGAACAGTTACATCCTTACTCTGGTGGACACTTGTTCTATGTGGGGAGAGGCGGTAGCCCTGTCATCAATTGATTCGAAACATGTGGCAGAGGCATTGCTTACAATATTCACAAGATTAGGATTCCCGCATCAAATCTTGACTGATAATGGCTCACAGTTCAAGGGGAAACTAACGGAAGAAGTTTTTAAGCTATTTCAAGCCAGACACTTTCATTGTAGTCCGTACCATCCACAAGGGCACGGCAAGGTAGATAGGTTCAATGGGACCCTCATTTCTATCCTGAGGAAGCTGGCACATGAGAAACCTGATATGTGGGATCAATTTTTGCACGCTGCGTTGTTCGCGTACCGGGAAGTACCACATAGTTCAACCGGGATGGCACCCGCAACCCTGTTATTTGGGAGGCCAATAAAAGGTCCATTAGAAGCCTTATTGAGGACCTGGACAGATGAGAAGGCAGAAGAGACTGTTACCTCATCATATCAATATGTGAACGAGCTGACCACTCGTCTGAAAGCTGGATGGAAACTGGCAAATGATAATTTGAGGCAAGCCAGGAAGAAACATGCAGTTTATTTTAATAGGAAAGCAAAGGACAGAGAATTAGCTGTGGGAGAGAAAGTGCTTCTTCTACTACCCGGCAGCCATAATAAGTTGCAAATTGGATGGCAAGGTCCATATACGGTTCTAGAGAAGGTGTCTAGAACAAACTATAAAATTGACAAAAAGGGGAAGGAGAAAATATATCATGTGAACCTTTTAAAGAAGTATCTGGACAGACAAATCCAGGAAGGCAACCCTTTACTGACCTTGGCTATCGCAACTGAAATGAAAAAGGAACCACTCACCTCACATGAATACCCATTACATCCCTGTGAGACAGCCGCACAGGTAAATGTCAGTAAGCACCTGACTAAAAATCAGAGGGAGAGAGTTCAACAGGTTCTGGAGGAACATACGGATGTGTTAACAGACAAACCGGGGCATACTAATTTGCTAGAGTATGATATGAAGCTGGTAGACTCAACACCAATCTGTATGAGAGCCTATTCTGTTCCGTTCGCTTAAGAGAAGGCATTGAAAGAGGAGATAGATTATTTGTTGAAAGAAGGGATTATTTCTCACAGTGAATCTTCTTTTAGCTCCAGTGTAGTTTTTTTGAGGAAACCGACTGGGGAACATAGACTGTGCATAGATTACAGGAAACTGAATGCTGTCACAGAAGGTCAGGTGGATCCATTACCGGACACAAAACAGTTATTTGCCAGATTGAACAAGGCAAAATACTTTTCGAAGGTGGATCTTAGCAAAGGCTATTACCAGATTCCACTGAAACCTGAAGTTAGACCTTATTTAGCTTTTAGCACCTCGGAAGGACATTATGAATTCAACATGTTACCATTCGGATTGAAAAATGCTCCGAGTGTATTTTCTAGGATGATGCGCAAATTGTTGGATCCCTTGAATAATCCATGTATCACAAATTTCATGGATGATATTCTCATCGCCACAGAAACATTTGAAGAACACATTAACTCTCTGAATATGCTATTTGATAGGCTCAGAGAAGCAAACTTAACTGCTAGACCAACAAAATGTTGTATTGGATGCAAAGAGTTGGAATTCTTGGGACATACTGTATATCAGGGTAACATGACCCCTGACCCCAAGAATTTGGAAAAACTGCAGAGAGCACCTAGACCACAAACAAAAAAAGACGTGCGATCATTCGTGTCGTTATGTGGGTTTTACCAAAAATATATCAAAAATTTTAACTCTATATGTGCTCCTCTGACTGATCTGACTCGCAAGGGAAATCCAGATAAAATTGTTTGGTCAGCGCAATGTGAATTGGCATTCCAGAGTTAAAGGAAAAACTCACTAGCAAGCCTATTCTCAAATTGCCTGATTTGACTCAGGACTTTGTGGTGAGAACAGAAGCAAGCAATGTAGGCCTGGAGGCTACTTTGTTGCAAAGGTCCTTTTCACCCAATGGGGAACTGAACCCAGTCGCGTATGTTAGCCGCAAGTTGAACAAAGCGGAACAAGGATATTCCACAAGCGAAAAAGAGTGTTTAGCGTTAATCTGGGCAATAAAAAAGTTCCAAATCTATCTGTATGGTAGGACTTTTGTGGTCCAGACAGATCACCAGCCTCTCGTGTTCTTATCTCAGGCCAAGCATGAAAATGCAAGATTGTTACGATGGTCTTTATTGTTACAACCATATCAGTTTAACATTGAATATATTCCGGGCTCACAGAATGTCGGTGCAGATTTCCTCAGTAGGCACCCCTGTGATCAAAATTAGAATAGTTGGCAGGCGTAAGGAGTTAATTTTATCTATGTGTATCACTGATTTGGAACTTGCATTAGTGCATGTTCTCAGGTGGGTATGTGTATCACTGATTTGGAACTTGCATTAGTGCATGTTCTCAGGTGGGGAGATGTGTGGTGAAATTCAGTGATACAACGCTAAAATTCCTCCATTTATAAAGATAACAGTTAAATGAAATGTAGGGATAAAATTTGGATAAGATACGCTGCTTCATCTTCGCCCACGCCAGCGTTTTCTAGTGTCATTGAAAACTAACTAGTTATAACATGCAGACTAACGGCCTATCCTTTTAGACGGGGTAGAAACGGAGATAACAGAAAAAAATGAGGCGGTCTGAACACGTGTTTGAATCTAAAGTCTAGAAGACGCAATTTGTAGTTTTAAAGCAAAAATTACGCCACTAGTTGACACAATGTAATAAATTGGACGAAAAACGACCTTAGCTGTTATCAGAAACAGACGTATGTTGGACGTTCTACGGTAAATAGTCGTTTTAATTTGAATATAGCGGCAAACGCCATGAACGAGTAGTAAAAAAACAAATATCAAGACTAACAGGGAAAAAATTAGGTATTTTCTTGATAATAAGTTTAGGAGAATAAAAACTAGCTAGTTTGATAGCCCATCTTTCCCTGAGAAATAATATACTTTTAATTACAAAGACGGACAGATAACACGGAAGATATTGACGAAAGACTGTATTGTTCAATACAGACGAACAGACAGTTATTTGTGCATACTTCTCACAAAAGTTACTTTTGACGCGTCCTTGAGCCTAACGCAGAAAAACAAACTACATGTGGACAAGGGGCAAAGAAGGAGGGTAGAAGCTAAAAATAAACTTAGCATAGAAATCTTATACGTAGTGAGACAAAAATTTGTGTAGTTTTTTTGTAGTTTGGTCTAAAACCAAGTGTAATTTTGGGAAAAACCAAGTTCGGACGAACAGACCGACATAATTACATTTCACACTAGACCGAAACTAGACTAAATTTGGACATTTTAAGTTTAAATATTTAAACTATAGAGGGGAAGTATTTTGATTGGACGAACGAGTAATATTGGTGACAAAATTTAGCCGGCAAGTGCCATTTTGTCGAAGACTGTCCACTGCAACAGATCGTTGATGTTTAGAACTGTGACGCCCAATGAAGATAGATAGTATTTCAAAGTGGGACGCCATAGTATAGCCAGCAGCTCAGCTGAGTTTGTGCTAGACAACGTATCTGTGTGTTTTCATTTGAATTGTGGTAAGGGAAAGATTATTAACCTTTTTTATTTAATATTTCTGAGTGATTGATACTGCCATGTCATGAAAAATGATTACGACAAGTGAGTGCTTATTCTAGGTCCCCAGCGACAGTCCAGGGCCTAGAGGTGAATGTATAATAAGGGAAAACATATCCAAGAATATAGAAGACAGATCTATATTTGCGATCAGTGGGAACATATCACCCACCTTATTGGATGGAAAAAGAGACTAAGGAACATATTTCAGATGCAATGCAGTCATGGATAACTGGTGCTACTTGATGACAGCCTGGATGAGAGGTGCTGGGTCGGTCAGAGAGATCTGATCTTGTCTTGTCAATTTATGTTTTATGATTAGTAAACAGGGTAAAGTAGGCAGTATGCTATGACATAGCCTAATTTTGTGGTTTCAGAGTTTCTTTGTCTGGCACTGTGCTAGTGCCAGATGTTCTGAAGAGATCAAACGGTGGAGGACTAGAAGTCTATTAGTTTACCTCAGCGACTGTGAGGAGAAGCCTATCATTTACCTCAGCAACTGTGAGGAGAAGCTTAACATTTTACCTCAGCAACTGTGAGGAGTGGGCCAAGTGAACATCTTGACTACATCGACGCAGGCCAGTTAAGTACTGAAGACCTCCCTGTTTTTTGCTGAGTTAGTACAGGACTAAATAAAGTTAAGAAAATTGTAAATTTTAAAATTTCACCCCAGTGTTAAGTTACTTGATCATAGAGTTTAGTATTAGACCTAGTGGTTATATGTGTGTGTCTGTGTAGTTAATTACCTGCACACCACATTTCAGTACCCTAGACATTGAACGTAGCTAACATACATAATAGTAGAATAAGTCTGTTTGAGGTCATAGGTGGTAGCAGAAAGGTATCCTGTAAAACTCACATAAACTTTTATCTTCAGGGACCTTCACAGCTGACCTCATACAGTACACTAGGTAACATAGCAACCGCACTTAATACCATCAAAACCACCACAGTCACTTTAACCCGCACGTGAAAATTGCCATTGTTGCTGCAAAAATTCGTGGTTTTTGCCACACGCCCCACTAGTTCAAAAGGTGAAAAAGTGAGTTGAATTTGAATGCACGTGGGAAATGATCATTGGTAAAGAGTGTTCATGGGAGCCGCGCTAGTGTAATGGTTAAGACGTTGCGCTAGGGACCAGGTTTTCAAGGTTCAAGCCCGGGCGCCGGCATTTGTAGGAGTGTCATCGACCGGGAATTTGACTCAATAACCTGAACGGCTCCTGCAGATAAACCCTCTGTGGATGGGAAGGAGCGAAGCTCCTGACCGGGTTGGAAGGAAAGTCCACTGGGTCCCCAGCCTCGCAATGACATGTCATTGGGCCATAAGAGCTGGAAAGCTCGAGTGCCGCTGGTTAGAGGAAAAAAAAAAGAAAGAGAGTTCACCGTTGGTATGCAATAAATCAGTATGACAAGTGGTCGAAATGATCCCTGCATTAGCCATGCCACCAAGGAGAAGTCTCAGCACTGTAGACCGTAGTCGAGCTGTGGCTGTCTGATCGACCACTTGAGCATTTATTCATGCTAGAGTCTAGTCATAAATAACTAAAAATATAATATACCATTTTCCTATAAATAACAAGTAGAATTCCTAACTAAAATAAAAAAATCAACCCGAAGTACTAGGGGAGGGAAATGAACGGTAGTCTTTGACTAGGTCAGCGTTTTGACAATAGGCACGCTGACTTACCCAGAAGTAGTCATGGTAATATTAATAATGCAGGTTAAAGCTAGCGACATCACGTGATTTTTAACCAATGAAAAAACACAGCCAGCCTCAGCTCAGTGTGTTTTGCCGGCAGAAAATATTCCAGAGGGCAGTACTGAAATGAAGAACGATGTGGTAAGACGTCGCCGCTGTCAGATTGCCTTAGTTGAAGTTTTCGACATTTTTGTGCCCAAGTATTTCATATGTGTAGTTGTACACATTAGGACAGGTGTATTATTGTGCTTAAAACCATGTAAGTACTCTATCGATTGAATTGATACATTTCATATTGTCACTACAAGTCGCCCATATACAAAAATGGAAAATGTTAAGGATGATTTCACGAGACAATGGATAAAAGAAATATTACAGGACAAAATTGGATGGTATGGAACTGAATACCTTGACATATGAGAAAAGAAAGTCAGGTTATTCGCGTATGTGTAAACTGATGTACAAAGATGTATTGATGAATTATTTGTTATAAACTCATTGAGCCAGTTGGCAGTTGAATAAAACTTTCTGTTTTAAAATAATCCCGCTGTTGGAGAATTTACACACTTCAAAGTAATATTGGATGCATTGTTCTACTCTAAATTAAAATCTAACCACTAAGGCTCTCCATAAACATTACCTATAGAAGGAAGTCTGGAACGAACCATTGGAACTAAATAAACTGTGAGCAATAACCATCTTTGGCGAGCTCAAAGCCAGTTAAACAATCATTCACATAGAAATAACTTATATAGAACTGAAACACTGATGGGACGGCTACATAATGTATAATCGATGGACCTGGCTACAGAGCCATGGCATGGATTCAGGATGGTCAATCTGTTCGTCATGTTGCAAGACGTTTAGCGGTGTCCCACTCTACCATTCAGAGACTTCTTGAGAGATTTCAAGCCACCGGACATTTGGAAAATCGACCCTGCTCACGAAGAATTATATAAACCTTGTCTAAACTGAATGGTTGCCCTTAACTTTTGTCCAGTAGTATATTATATTATTTTGATCACACATGTCGCAAAGCTCTCTCTTTTTAAATGTCTTTTTTTTTTAAAAATACCATGTTCTTAAAATTTTAAAACGGTTTTCTCAGTATTCGGCACTGTGACATGCCTCATGTCAGAGTCTCTGACCTGGCACGGCACTAACAGAAGATGTTAACGAAACAGTCGGAGAGAACACATCGAGGATGATAATTAACAGAGGGTATTTTTCGAGGCAAATGTGCGGGAACGTCTAGCCTGAGTACAGAAATACAAAATTACCAAGTCTACAATAAGAACATGAAAATACTGTATAGGAAATAAAATACAGCAGATTTAACTCAATATTCTTGTAATGATAACAATTTTTAAAAAAAGAAAAAATAGGGGGGGAAAAAGGGGGGGGGGGGAGATATTTATAAATACTCTTCCAGGAGTGCGATCATTACAGATTTGACGGATTTATTCCATGCCACGAGAAGATAATGAAACCTGACATCACCAACTATATATAGAGATAAAAATGAACGCTGCTGTTTTTTTTATTTAATCCTTATCTTTCTGCCGACTGCAACATAGACACGCACAGACATGCACATACACATACAGACACACAAACATACAGACATACAGACACACAGACATACACTGACACACACAGACAGACACACACAGACACACGGAGACAGATAGACAGACACACTTACACACACACACACACACATATATATATACAGTAGAACCTCTATAAGTTGACCACCCAAGGGACTGTAGCAAACCGGTCAACATACGGAGGTGGTCAACATACGGAACGAGGCTTATTGTTCTGATACTTTACTTCCTTGAACAGCTTATACTGGAGAATACAGTATCATACGAAATCATACATAATCACAACATCAAATCAAATCATCAACATCTGTTTTATCATGGTTTAATTATTCTTTCTGAAAAAAGGAGTCAATCTTGGTCTGTGTCTTATTCTTATTACAAACATAAGTGGAGAAAGCACTCTCAACGCTGGCTACACCACTCAACATACCTGGGCATTTTTCCACAGCAAATGACTTCAACTGCATTATAAGATGCCTGACAGCCTCTTCTTTTGGAATCTCTGCAATTTCGGTGTCATCGTAACTTGCTTCTTCAACTTCACGAGCTGTTTCATGCACTGTTATGCTTGTCTGTACTTCGGTCAATATCGCTTGGAAAATTCCTTCTGGGTCAGGTTCATTACAGGTTGCCACCTCATCATCCATTGCAACAAAACCTTCAAAATCTACTCCTTCGAATTCTGCCATTGGCGATGGACTGTCCGATGGAGCTAAAACGTCATGCTCTTGGGTTGTGACAAATCCACATTTCTTGAAACACTTCTGTATCGTTTCCGGCTGAACTTTATTCCAAGCAGAACTGATCCAGAGGACAGCATCCAGAGCGTTAACTGATGCAGCGGATGAAATTGCTTCCACAGGCGGACAACAGATCTGTGTTTTAGTAATGACCCACTGCAGGAGCTGGGCCCGGTAGTGCATGTTAAATGTTTTGATGATGCCTTGGTCAAGAGGTTGGGTTTTTGAGGTCGTGTTTGGAGGCAGAAATTTCAGTGTCACGTTTGTGAGATGTTCCACTTGGGGGTGGCCAGGACAGTTGTCTACTGTCAGTAGAATAGACCGTTTCTTCTTCTTCATTTCTCGGTTGATGCCCCTTACCCACTCCTCAAATAGGGCGCCAGTCATCCATGCGGATTTGTTTGATCTCCAAGTGACGGGGAGGTCTTCGGGCTTCAGGTTCTTGAATGCGCGTCTTCTTCTTCGATCCTTAACCACCGACCGTCAAAGCAGTCAGTGGCCATCACGCCTAGTGGCGTCTTGTAGGGCAACAACAAATTGATTCCACTTTGCACGGTCGGTGGCCATCCTTCGTACAGTGCCCCAACTCTGGTTCATTCTTTGCATCTCAGCCTCCACAGTCCTCCGCCAAGTTGTTTTTGGTCGGCCTCTCTTTCGCTTTCCTTCAGGGGTCCAAAACATAGCTGTTCTTGTGATGGCATCGGGGTCCCTTCTGAGGACATGACCAGCCCAGCTCCAGCGTCTGCCAGCTATGATGGTGTGCATGTCCTCTTTGAATGCGCGTGGCTTTGCCGATTTACCAATCGCCAAGGGCTTTAGTTTCTCTCCGGTTGAGCTAGCGCAAAGCATAACTGTGAAACGTTGTTTGGAAAGTTTTCCGCTCTTACATTTGTCACCCTTCATGGTGAGGCTCCTGTCAGGCATCGCCTTGAAAAAGAGTCCGCACTCGTCAGCATTAAAGATGTCGTCGTCTTTGAAGCCTCTGGCGAAGTAAGGAAACTTTTTGATGAACTCTTCCACAGCTTCTACTGGAACTTCATTGGATCCACCACACAACACTTTCTGGGAGATCGCGTGTCGCAGTTTAAATTTCTCGAGCCAACCACTTGATGCTTGGAAATCTTCTGCCACCCCGAATTCTCTTGCGAATTTTTTAGCAACTTCTTGAATCATCGGCCCGGAGATTCGGGCGTTAACTGCCCTCATTTGTTTGAACCAGTTTAATGTGGCTTCATTGACTTCATCTAGAGGAGTTTTCCTCCTTTTCCGCTGTAGATCTCCGCGTTCCTTACCACATCCCTCCAAGTACTCATGTTTACGTTTTTGGATGTTGCTAACTGTGGTCTTGCTAACCCCAACATGTTCTGCCGTCTTTCTTTGGCTGCTGCTTTACTGACTATTTATTTTTTGGGGATGCCTAGCTGGCCGTGGGGTCAGTGTGATTCGCTTGATAGCTAGGCGGAGTTGTCGTACGAAAGGTACGGGGTTCGAACCCTGGGTAAGCCACTCACGTCTATTGTTTTTCTGTTGTCCAAGTGTTCTACTTCTTTATTTCTTACGAGTGCCTGAAAACATACCTTTATGTTTGTCTAATATTAATTTACTGTTTACAGGCCTCGGGTTTCCCTTCCTTATGTGTTATTTATGTTCATACAATACCAGAAACCTACCCACTGTTCTATACTACTGTCCTTTAGTCTTCTACTATTTACTGGACCCAGTATCAAGGTCTTTGTCTTGTTTGGACTGACACATACTGTTAATAGGGGAACAACAGAAGTGATTGCGTCATTAAGGGGCTGAGTTGCCCACTGTATACTTCCGGTGTTATCTTGTGTTTCTTACTGATAAATAGTCAGTAAAGCATCCTTTTTTGGGGATGCCTAGCTGGCCGTGGGGTCAGTGTGATTCGCTTGATAGCTAGGCGGAGTTGTCGTACGGAAGGTAAGGGGTTCGAACCCTGGGTAAGCCACTCACGTCTGTTGTTTTTCTGTGGTCCAAGTGTTCTACTTCTTTATTTCTTACGAGTGCCTGAAAACATACCTTTATGTTTGTCTAATATTAATTTACTGTTTACAGGCCTCGGGTTTCCCTTCCTTATGTGTTATTTAGGTTAATTTTCTTTGTCGGCAAGCATCATTCGAAAAGCGGTCAGAAAGCCTGTGCCGACAAAATTCAAAGATACATACTTCTAATATAAAAGACCTAGTGATTATGTTGAGTTCCATTTCTTAAATAAAAGTTTCTCTTTTTGGCGAGACGCGACCCATTCAACCTAGACACACGGATGGCGTCGGTTATATTAGGACACATGTCCAAATAAAGAAGACCTGTCGTTCTAGTGCATTGTTTAGGTTTGAGGTTATTTATTTTTTTAAATTAAAATAATTTTTTGCCTTGTGTTGGCATTTTTCAGCGAGGCGCCAGCGTGTGTCCAAATAGAAAAGACCTTGCGGTCGGTTTCTTTGTATAATATCCATGATGAATATCATATTTTGTTATTCCGAGTGTACAATTAAAATCCGCCTGTTAAAATTAATTATATTAAATTGACATATTTAAAAAAAACCGAAATGATACATACAACTTAACTTTTCCTTTAATTTTCAATTATAACTTTAAATGTAATTTAAAAAATTTTTAATTGCGTTGTAAAATAGTAACAATTTGCTTAGTTGTTTGCAAAATATATATACATTTTTATCATTCTGATTATTACCCTTGATTCAGCCTTTACGTTGCATATCGGTGGTCAGTTAAATGTTCTGATTGTGTCTCCACAGTGTAATATTTTGGGGCAAGAATTCACAGATTCTCACTTTTGTATCTAAAGCACCAGCTTATTCTTTTTTTTTTTTTCAACCAAAGCGGTGTAAACCACATTATTTTACAATTTAAATTCTCTTGACGCAGTATTGTAAAAATGCTGTAAATAAATTAAAAAAAAAACAACAACTCTAAATCTTGTTAGATTTTCTTTCAAATTAAACATGTACAGTAAATGGTGCTTACTTTGAATGTTGATTCACATGTAACATTCACTGGTTTATATATATATATATATATATATATATATATATATATATATATATATATATATATATATATATATATATATATATATATATATATATATATATATATATATATATATTGATACAGTTCTGCTACAATTAGAATCCGCGTGGCAAAATCAGTGCCATTACCTATGCGACAAAATTACTTCTCTTTAAACGGTCTTTCAACTATTACAATTATTATATTTTTAATAATTTTGTTTTCTGCAAAAACTAAAGTTTTTGCTATAACATGACTTAAAACTAATTGCTGTCGAGTGAGTTTGGTTTTTTGTATATGTGGATACAGTTATATTACAATTTAAATTCACTTGATGCAGTATTTTAAAAATGCTGTAAAAATAAATATAAAATACGCTAAATCTCGTTAAATTTTCATTCAAATTAAACACACACACTGTGGATGATGCTGTTCGATATATATATATATATATATATATATACATATATATATATATATCGATACAGCTCCGATGCAATTAGAATCCACGTGGCAAAATCAGTTCCATTAAAATTACATAGTTAAAAAAACGGAAGTGCTACATAAAACTGGGCTTTTTGTCTATTTCCCCTTAAATTAAAAGTGTGTGGTAAAACATTTTTAATTATCTTGTAAAATATGCAAACGTATGGTTATTAATTACAAACATAAAATATTAGTTTTTAAAATTTGTGTTACGTCCCTTGATTTCTCTTGAATTTCTCATTCCCTTGATTATGACCCCTGAAAAAATGAAAGGCATGTTTACAAATATTGGAAAACTTTAAATAATTTTCCTGTCATAATTACAATATTAAATTGTGAAATAACCCCACGGCGTTACCCCCAGTACCTAAAGAGAAACTCTGCCAAAGTTCATTAAGTAATAATAGGGCATGCGGATTTGTATTAATTAGTTATTTCATATGTATGTGAGTCAGTGATCACAGCCCACACTCATCAAGCAACAACGCGACACTGCCTATATATATATATATATATATATATATATATATATATATATATATATATATATATATATATATATATATATATATAGATATATATATATATATATATATATATATATATATATATATATATATATATATATATATATATTCTTCTTCTTCCGTCCTTAGCCAAAGACCGACCAAGCAGTCAGAGGCCATCACGCCTTGTGGCGTCTTAAGGGCAACAGCAGATTGATTTTCTCTGTTGTAGTTTCCCATCACGCCTAGCGGCGTCTTTAGGGCAACAACAAATAGATCCATCTGCCGTTGTTTCCGTAATCGGTGTGACAAGCCAACGGGTGATCATCCCATTGGGCATATATATATATATATATATATATATATATATATATATATATATATATATATATATATATATATATATATATATATATATATATATATATATATATATATATATATATATATATATATATATATATATATAGTATGTACGATGCATGACTAACAAATGAAAACGGTGCATGAAACGTTAAAGGTGGTTCCATAATTTCTTTATCCCTTACATTTCTGTCTCCAGTTCTCTTCTCCACATGTGTTTCGGTTTCCCTCTACCTCTTACTCTGGGGATATCAGAATAAGGACTGCCTTGTAATATTACCAACAATTTGCTAATTACGTGTCCTTTCGGTCACCAGCGTCTTCCTATAGCACGGTATGGCGCTTAACAAAGCAGCCCCCACCATACAGTAATGAAAACTGTCTCTCCTACGAGCTTAGTGGCACACACAAAAAAGAAAGAAAGACCAGAAAAGAATATATAACGGCAAGGAAGATTTCGTTATAGCGTCCCAGACAGTTTAAATACACACACCGTGACAGCAGACGAGGCATCAGGACGGGCACTGGGAGAATCATCATCATAACCCTCCACTCCCAAAGGAGCATAGGCCTTCAGCAAACACATGCCAAGTCCTCCTGTCACGTGCCATCAAGTTCTTTCCCCGTTCTCCTCATCATTTTCACCTCTGTTTCCAGCTCTCTTCTCCATGTGCTTCTTGGTCTACCTCTGCCTCTCTTGCCCTGGGGGTTCCAGAACAAGGACTGCCTTGTAATGCTATCAATAGGTTTTCTCAGTTTGTGTCCTATCCATCGCCATGTTATTGTCTGGCTGGTGTTTGAAGTTGTGGGTATTGATGGAAACTCAAGGTCGTAATTCGCATTAGAGAAGTAGCTGGTTGCACTCGTGTGTCGTTTAGAAGGATACTTGGATGCTGATGTGCTGGTTGTGCCTCTGAGGGTGTTTTCTGGATGTTTGATGTTTGTCGCCAACATACTGGTTCCTTGATCGGATAAGGAAATGTCGCCGCTATAAAGATGCTTCTTAGGAGCTCCAGATGTGCCAAGGAACGAGGAGTGTTCTATAAATGTATGGAGGTGTCTGATGCAATGCTTTTTCAATTTGTTGTTGTTAATCTCAACAGATTTCCGGTAATGTGAGCGAACTGGAGGTATAATAGCTGAAAAGCATATCTTTGCATTTGTAGTGGGTTTGATGGTATTGTATGATGGTGATATTACTAAATGTAATGTATAAGGCCAGCTGTGAAGGCTCCTGAGATAAAATGTAGTTGTGTATTGTCAGAAGGCCTTTCTTGCTACCACTACGACCTCACACTCAATTTTTTTTCTTAATGAATGTATCTATGTAAAATGTCTAGGGTAATGATATGTAATGTGGTGTGATAATTATAGATACACCCACAGATATTTAAGCAGACTAATAATATTAACAAATGTTAAAATACACTGAACTAACTCACGTGTGTAAAATTTTTGATAGAATTATATTACATTTATTTGTTCTGGATCAAGTTTTTATGTTGACCAGAACTTTTTGTTAAAAAAAAGGATTTAAAATTATGAAAGAAATGCATGGAATGTTACATAATAAATGCAAGAGTGTACATATATAAGTACTAGACTAGTTAGTTTTATTAAAATGTTCTAGTAGTCATCTACTTGGGAGGATAGTTAATGCTTGTGCTGTTGGGGTGGCCTCATCACACCTGTCTATATTGACTACACAGTGTCCAGTAAATTGCAGGAATTTTATGGGGTATTAGTAACTAAAAGGCGTTGGTGAACTTCCAGCAGACCAGAGGCTCACTCATCTTGCATATGTAGCTCTGGTGCTGAAATCTGGTGGTCCCACCTCTCCCTGCTGGCGGGCAATAATAGTGGTCTCTGTCACAACGTACTGCACAGATACACTCGAGTAAAATCACCAACTGAATGGACACCGCCTTGTTGACAGCTGAAACTCACAGCTCTGCAATCAAAGTATTGGCTATGTGTCAAAATTCTATTCTCTACCCACGTCTGGACACAACACGGACACAACAACCATATCATACAGACAGGTCAGATCTCTCTGACCAAACAGCACATTTACCATGGTGGTTTTACATCAGATAGGTCCTCCCAGACTATAGATTCTGAAAATTATTTATTAGTTTCCTTCCCTAAAAGTGGATAGGTAATATGTTTCATTATTCTCAACACTTGATCTGTCTTTCCTAACCCTTGCTGGAGTTTATGTATATTGTTGGTCCCTAGACCCTGACTTGGGCGGGGGGTCTAGAGCAAATCCCTACTTGTTTGTAAGGCTAGATTTCGATATGGCAGTATCAAATCACTCGAACATTAAACAATATTCAAAATATACAAAGAAATAATTTCAATCTTACCAGATTATGAATAAAGAACACAGAAATGCTAGCAAAACTCAGCTGAGCTGCTGGCTATAGTATGGCGTCCCTGAACTTATTTCACTTTCTTTCATTTGGAAATCACCACACTTTAAAATACTGTGTCTATCATCGAACAACTATTGAGGAATGGCCCCACTTGCGCGTCTGAGCGCCGATAAAATGATTGTCTGTGGCCAATCACTGCCTAGGTTTATTTGAAATTCAAATTTCCTACCCTAAAGTCATTTCAGTCATGCTTCAGTCAAGGATGGATGTTTATCTGTTAGTCTGTCCGTCTCTACTTGTTTTTTTTTTCAAAAACGTACTTGATTTTTGAACCAACCTTTCTCTCCCCTCCAAAATTTTGTCGTTAAAAGTTATATTTAGACACAGCTCCCACCAATGTCCCTTCGCTTCCCTACTAAGTAGATTTGAACACCTGCGTCTCGAGGTCGTGTTTTTTTTGTGCAAATAGCGACACTTTTTATTCCATACAGTCTGTCGTTGATGTGAACAACACTGTCTTTTGTCATTATCTTCAATATTATCTATCCGTCTGTAAAATTAAGAACATATTAGTTCACTGCTCAGAATGGGCCATCCGGCCAGCTAATTTTTATATTCCTAACATTAATATTACGAAAAAGTTACTTTTTAATTTTTGTAATATTCCAAACATCCGCGTTCTGCCGATGAATTCAAATCAAAGGCTTGGTATCGCAAAAGCGACCAATAAATGACTGTGGCGTATCATATCCAAGGTCCCTTCTGTCGAGTTCCTTACTTTATGTCAACTTGGGAAACGTGACTTTTCTCCGTTTCCCCCCCAATTGCGTCTCCTTAGCCTTTCTAGTCTCACGCAATCTTTCCAGTCATATTTTTTTCCTTTTTATCCGCCGTTCCCCTCCTGTCTAGCAAGTCAATTTTTATGGAGGGTGATGACCCGCGGTCTGGGCGATCATGTACTATCAGCAGCCTACGCATTATGTTTTTATCCTTACATGTTATCTTTGGAGGTATTTTACCGTTGTATCTCTGTCAATTTCACTACACATCTCCCCACTTGAAAACATGCCTATGGCAAGTTCCAAAACCAGCGATACACATAGGTAAAATTACTCCTCACGTCTGCCACTACTCTAATTTTGATCACAGGGGTGCCGACTGAGGAAATCTGCACCGACATTCAATTTGCCTGGGATATATTGGATACTGAACTGATAAGGTTGAAGCAATAAAGACCACCTCAGCAATCTTGCGTTTTCATGCTTAGCCTGAGATAAGAATACGAGAGGCTGATGGTCCGTCTCCACCACAAAAGTCCTACCATACAGATAAATTTGAAACTTCTTTATTGCCCAGATTAACGCTAAACATTCTTTTTCGCTTGTGGAGTATCCTTGTTCCGCCTTATTCAATTTACGGCTTGCATAAGCGACTGGTTTCAGTTCCCCATCAGGTGAAGATGATCTTTGCAACAAAGCCCCTCCTAGTCCTACATTACTTGCATCGGTTCTTAAGACAAAGTCCTGTGTCAAATCAGGCAGTTTGAGAATAGGCTTGCTAGTGAGTTTTTCCTTTAACTCTTGGAACGCTAGTTCACATTGTGCAGTCCAAATAATTTTATCTGGAAGTCCCTTGCGAGTCAGATCAGTCAGAGGAGCACAAATAGCGTTAAAATTCTTGATGTATTTCTGATAAAATCCGCATAACGACACAAATGATCGCACGTCCTTTTTTGTTTGCGGCCTAGGTGCTCTCTGCAGTTTTTCCAAGTTCTTAGGATCAGGGGTCATATTACCCTGATATACAGTGTGTCCCAAGAATTCCAACTCTTTGCATCCAATACAACATTTTGTTGGCCTAGCAGTTAAGTTCGCCTCCCGAAGTCTATCAAACAACATCTCCAGAGCTTCAATGTGTTCTTCAAAAATGTCTCTGTGGCGACGAGAATATCATCCATGAAATTCGTGATACATGGGTTATTCAGGGGATCCAACAATTTGCGCATCATCCTTGAAAACACACTCGGAGCATTTTTCAGTCCGAATGGTAGCATATTGAATTCATAATGTCCATCCAAAGTGCTAAAAGCCAAATAAGGTCTCACTTCAGGCTTCACTGGGATCTGGTAATAGCCTTTACTAAGATCCACCTTTGAAAAGTATTTTGCCTTGTTCAGTCTGGCAAATAACTGTTTTGTGTCTGGTAATGGATCCACTTGTCCTTCTGTGACAGCATTCAGTTTCCTGTAATCTATGCACAGTCTGTGTTCCCCAGACGGTTTTCTCAACAAAACGACACTAGAACTAAAAGATGATTCACTGTGCGAAATAATCCCCTCCTTCAACAAATACTCTATTTCTTCCTTCAATGCCTTCTCCTTCGCGAACGGAATAGAATAGGCTCTCATACAGATTGGGTTTGAGTCTACCAGTTTCATGTCATACTGTAGCAAATTTGTATGGCCTGGTTTATCTGTTAATACATCTGTATGTTCCTCCAGAACTTGTTGAACTCTCTCCCTCTGGTTTTTAGTCAGGTGCTTACTGACTTTTACCTGTGCTGCGGTTTCACAAGGATGTAATGGGTATTCATGTGAGGTGAGTGGTTCTTTTTGCATCTGGGTTGCAATAGCCAAGGTCAATAAGGGGGTGCTTTCCTGGAGTGGTCTGTCCAGATACTTCTTTAACAGGTTTACGTGATAAACTTTCTCCTTCCCCTTTTTGTCAATTTTATAGTTTGTTCTAGACACCTTCTCTAGAACCGTATATGGACCTTGCCAACCAATTTGTAATTTATTCTGGCTTCCGGGTAGTAGAAGCAGCACCTTCTCTCCGACTGCCAGTTCCCTGTCCTTTGCCTTCCTATTAAAATATGCTGCATGTTTCTTCCTGGCTTGCTTCAAATTATCATTTGCCAGTTTCCATCCAGCTTTCAAACGAGTGGTCAGTTCGTTCACGTATTGATACGATGAGGTAACAGTCTCTTCCGCCTTCTCATCTGTCCAGGTCCTTAATAGAGCTTCTAATGGACCTTTTATTGGCCTCCCAAATAGCAGAGTTGCGGGAGCCATCCCGGTTGAACTATGTGGTACCTCCCGGTACGCAAACAATGCGGCGGGCAGGAATTGATCCCACAGATCCGGTTTTTCGTGTGCCAGCTTTCTCAGGATAGAAATGAGAGTCCCGTTGAACCTCTCTACCTGGCCGTTCCCTTGTGGATGGTACGGACTACAATGAAAGTGTCTGGCTTGAAATAGCTTAAAAACTTCTTCCGTTAGTTTCCCCTTGAACTGAGAACCATTATCCGTCAAGATTTGATGCGGGAATCCTAATCTGGTAAATATTGTAAGTAGTGCCTCTGCTACATGTTTTGAATCAATTGATGGCAGGGCTACCGCCTCTCCCCACATAGAACAAGTGTCCACCAGAGTAAGGATGTAACTGTTCCTCCTCTTGGTCCGAGTGAGAGGTCCCACAATATCCACTGCAACCCTCTCAAAAGGTGTTCCCACTATGGGCATTTCCCCTAGAGTTGCAGGAGCAGTCCAGTGCTTTGGAGCTACCCTTTGACATTCTGGGCAGGATTTGACATATCTTTTTATATCCTCCGTTATCCCTGGCCAGAAGTAATGACAAGCTATACGCTGTCCTGTGGCGCTGATCCCCATGTGACCACTGAAAGGAATCGCATGCCCGAGTTCCATCACTTTATCTCTATATGAAGTGGGAAGAACCAGCTGGTTGTGACCATTTGTTCCAGTTCCGGCCTTCCGGTATAAGAGTTTGTTCTTCATGAAATATTCCCCCTTGCTCGGAGGTGTGTGGCATTTGGGCAATTTTTTAAAACAGGGCTTGAGTGTCCTATCCTCAGCCTGCGCCTTCCTCATCTCCTCTGGATGAGCATTTATAGGTTCACCTTCTTCCTCCTTCTTCTGTGACCTGGTCTGCACTGTCGCCATGATCACAGGTTTCTCGGGATTCCCCAAGAAGACGTATCTACACCCCAATATCAGAGGGTAGATTGGTTCATCTATCACTGCTGCTCTGATTTCTCCCTCCACATAGCGAGTTTTCACCGTTATCCTTGCGATGGGAAGTGTCATGAGTGGTATGTCCTTAGTCGCCCCTTGTATTTCCACTGTTTCTGTGGTATACTGACTTGGGTCCACTAGGCTAGACTTCACAACTGAATCATAATCCAAACCTGTATCATAAAGGCACCTTATGGTGACCCCATTACAAATAACATCCTCACAAACTGGGGGGTGATAAGGTTCCTGTTGTCCATTAGGATTAACCTTTAATCTTCGCGTCCCCGACTTCATTGCAGCAATGTTTGAAGGTTTCCTTCTACAAAATTCGGTGTTATGGTTATCCTTCTTGCACCATTTACACCATCTTTTTCCTTGGTTCAACGGTTTTCTTTCATTGAACTTTTGGTCATTGAACTGTGAGTTTCTGTCGCGATAGTCATTTCTTGGCCGCTCAAAGTTTGTCCTACCTTTATTTCCCTGCTCTCTATTATCAAATTTATTAAATTGCTGTGGAGCTTTAAAATTGTCTATGTGCTTCTTTTTAGCACCACTTACCTCTGCCTGAGCTGCCTGATACCTCTCAGCAACATTTAAAATTTCCCCCAACTTCTCTGCACCTTGTTCCATGAGAAATTTTCTCATGTCTGGAGCCATGGACTCTCTCAATTGCTCAATCATGATCATTTCTTTAAGATCTTGGGTCTTCCCCAGAGCCGTCCATTTCTCCAAATAGGTTTCTAGTCTAGCGGAGAATTGGTGGTATGTCTCCCCAGACAACAGTTTGGCATTTCTAAATTTCTTACGATAAAATTCACCATTCTTCTCGTACCTTAATAACAAAGCCTGCTTTAACATGTCATAATTGTCTTGGTCTTCCCTGTTCATTTTGGCAAATACTTCATAAGAAGTACCTCTCAATCCCTGTGATAGCTTTAAACTCCACCTCTCTCTCTCTAACCCATATGTAGTAGCTAATAACTCAAAACGTCCTAGGTACCCCTCTATGTCATCGTCTTTTTCAACAAAATGGTCTAAATGAAACCCCATAGCTGAGTTTGAGGCTCCCAGACTGGGCGTAGCATCTGAGGCAAAAGGGCTGGCACCATTTTCAGGAGCCGGGCCTTGTAATTCCAGCTCCCTTAGTCGTAATTCGTGCTCCCTTTGCAACCTTCTATCTTCTGCCTCCCTTTGCTGTCGTATTTCTTCTGCCTCCCTTTGCTGTCGTTTTTCTTCTGCCTCCCTTTGCTGTCGTTTTTCTTCTGCCTCAATCTGCAGCCTCTTAATTTCTCTATCAGCCTCAATTTGTAACCTCTTCTCTTCAGCTACCTTTCTATCTTCCCTTTCAATATATTTATGGGAGCCGCGCTAGCGTAGTGGTTACAACACCGCTCTGGCGACCGGGTGATACAGGATCAAACCCGGGCGACGGCATTTGAGAATTTTTCGTCGACCGGGATTTGGACTGGATTAACTGAGACCTGGCGAGGACATTTGAAGGAGTGTCGTCGACCAGGGACTGGCGGCTCCTGAGCCGACCCAGCTGCAATGGGTACCTCCGAAATCGGCGAGTATTTGCCTGAATGGCGAGGGACACCTGTCTCTGTACAAGAAATAAAGGGATACTCACGTAAAATCAATGTCAGGTTAGACATAAAAATAATAACCTGAGATTTCGCCTCGAGTATTAGCGGGCGTACGAAAAAAAAAAAAAAAAAAAAAAAAAAAAAAATATATATATATATTTATCACATTCAGCCGTTACATATTGAATTAAAATTTGACCATCCATTCCCATCTCCTTTGCGGTCAGCACAGCAGCTGATCGGAATTTTGCTAGCTCCGCCATACTTTTCAGACAATATAATAATATACAAGCTAAATCTCTAACCAGTAAATACACTAAGTACTTCTTATGACTATAGTCTAACTAATTCTAACTAACCAGTTAACTAATTAATTATCACTGGCTGTGAAGATTCACCAACTTTTATCTGCAGGGACACTTTTAATTTTAAAGGGAATTTCACAATTTTTTCCCCTAATTTTATTTCTCCAACCAGGAGATCCTAATATTACTGTTGGGCTAATTATCCCTGGACAAGACCCCAATGTATGTAGTGGGTTTGATGGTATTGTATGATGGTGATATTACTAAATGTAATGTATGAGGCCAGCTGTGAAGGCTCCTGAGATAAAATGTAGTTGTGTATTGTCAGAAGGCCTTTCTTGCTACCACTACGACCTCACACTCAATTTTTTTTCTTAATGAATGTATCTATGTAAAATGTCTAGGGTAATGATATGTAATGTGGTGTGATAATTATAGATACACCCACAGATATTTAAGCAGACTAATAATATTAACAAATGTTAAAATACACTGAACTAACTCACGTGTGTAAAATTTTTGATAGAATTATATTACATTTATTTGTTCTGGATCAAGTTTTTATGTTGACCCGAACTTTTTGTTAAAAAAAAGGATTTAAAATTATGAAAGAAATGCATGGAATGTTACATAATAAATGCAAGAGTGTACATATATAAGTACTAGGCTAGTTAGTTTTATTAAAATGTTCTAGTAGTCATCTACTTGGGAGGATAGTTAATGCTTGTGCTGTTGGGGTGGCCTCATCACACCTGTCTATATTGACTACACAGTGTCCAGTAAATTGCAGGAATTTTATGGGGTATTAGTAACTAAAAGGCGTTGGTGAACTTCCAGCAGACCAGAGGCTCACTCATCTTGCATATGTAGCTCTGGTGCTGAAATCTGGTGGTCCCACCTCTCCCTGCTGGCGGGCAATAATAGTGGTCTCTGTCACAACGTACTGCACAGATACACTCGAGTAAAATCACCAACTGAATGGACACCGCCTTGTTGACAGCTGAAACTCACAGCTCTGCAATCAAAGTATTGGCTATGTGTCAAAATTCTATTCTCTACCCACGTCTGGACACAACACGGACACAACAACCACATCATACAGACAGGTCAGATCTCTCTGACCAAACAGCACATTTACCATGGTGGTTTTACATCAGATAGGTCCTCCCAGACTATAGATTCTGAAAATTATTTATTAGTTTCCTTCCCTAAAAGTGGATAGGTAATATGTTTCATTATTCTCAACACTTGATCTGTCTTTCCTAACCCTTGCTGGAGTTTATGTATATTGTTGGTCCCTAGACCCTGACTTGGGCGGGGGGTCTAGAGCAAATCCCTACTTGTTTGTAAGGCTAGATTTCGATATGGCAGTATCAAATCACTCGAACATTAAACAATATTCAAAATATACAAAGAAAAAATTCAATCTTACCAGATTATGAATAAAGAACACAGAAATGCTAGCAAAACTCAGCTGAGCTGCTGGCTATAGTATGGCGTCCCTGAACTTATTTCACTTTCTTTCATTTGGAAATCACCACACTTTAAAATACTGTGTCTATCATCGAACCACTATTGAGGAATGGCCCCACTTGCGCGTCTGAGCGCCGATAAAATGATTGTCTGTGGCCAATCACTGCCTAGGTTTATTTGAAATTCAAATTTCCTACCCTAAAGTCATTTCAGTCATGCTTCAGTCAAGTATGGATGTTTATCTGTTAGTCTGTCCGTCTCTACTTGTTTTTTTCAAAAACGTACTTGATTTTTGAACCAACCTTTCTCTCCCCTCCAAAATTTTGTCGTTAAAAGTTATATTTAGACACAGCTCCCACCAATGTCCCTTCGCTTCCCTACTAAGTAGATTTGAACACCTGCGTCTCGAGGTCGTGTTTTTTTTGTGCAAATAGCGACACTTTTTATTCCATACAGTCTGTCGTTGATGTGAACAACACTGTCTTTTGTCATTATCTTCAATATTATCTATCCGTCTGTAAAATTAAGAACATATTAGTTCACTGCTCAGAATGGGCCATCCGGCCAGCTAATTTTTATATTCCTAACATTAATATTACGAAAAAGTTACTTTTTAATTTTTGTAATATTCCAAACATCCGCGTTCTGCCGATGAATTCAAATCAAAGGCTTGGTATCGCAAAAGCGACCAATAAATGACTGTGGCGTATCATATCCAAGGTCCCTTCTGTCGAGTTCCTTACTTTATGTCAACTTGGGAAACGTGACTTTTCTCCGTTTCCCCCCCAATTGCGTCTCCTTAGCCTTTCTAGTCTCACGCAATCTTTCCAGTCATATTTTTTTCCTTTTTATCCGCCGTTTCCCTCCTGTCTAGCAAGTCAATTTTTATGGAGGGTGATGACCCGCGGTCTGGGCGATCATGTACTATCAGCAGCCTACGCATTATGTTTTTATCCTTACATGTTATCTTTGGAGGTATTTTACCGTTGTATCTCTGTCAATTTCACTACAGCATTTGGGAACAGGAACTGGAAGTTACATGTGATTAGATTTAGCTCTGTTTGTGCCATTTCGTTATATTTTAGCGGTGTCCGACAGACCAATGTGCACAGTGACCCTGGCTACATTAAGATTAGTTTCATATCTTTTAAGGAGAGTCGGTAGGTCCTGCGCAGATGCCCAATTTTTGTAGCGAACAGTGACCGTGTCTGTATCTGCTGTTACTACTGTAATTAAAATTTTTGAAGGTCCTTCACATTTTGGTCACCAAAGATGAAGTGTTTCCTTCTATTTGAAAGACGTGTGTGTGTGCCGGTGGCAGTGTGTGCTGTTTCTTGTGTTTGAAATATGCCGGGATTGTGTGAAGGTTTCTTGCTATGATGTGAACTGGCTGTTTCCGGTCGAAGTGGGGGCTGCCGATTAGAAATCTGGACAGGGATTGTGCTGACGTCTGCAGGGAATTCCAGAGTGCATAGGTCATGGTCCTCTTTATAGCTCAGTTCAGCTTGTGTCGATTGTTGTACTTCACTACTGTTGGAATTTCCCTTTGAGTTTTTGTTTGTGTGACACAGTCTGTATTTATTCTTCTGCTGTGTGCTTTCTTTCTGTTGTTGAGACTCGTTTCTTTCACAGCTATTTTTAAGGGACATATGATCAGCATGGAGCTGCTCGTAAGCTTTTTTGAGGCTGCTCAGTTCTGCTTTTAGTCTCTCCATCTCAGACAATGTTATTGAAAATTGATCTTCTGACTAGTGCATAGGTAATGTAAGAGGGGATGTCGTTGGACTACTGTCAAAAGTGCTTGATAGGTGCTCTGTCTCTGTGATGTCACTTGTATCAGCTAACGCTGGTGACTTTGGTTTTGTCTGTGACACCTTTTTGCACTCCTTATTGGGAGTTGTAATTGTTGTGATATCAGCGGGAACAGTGAAATGTGTGATTGCTAACTTCTTAGATCTCGAAGCTTTTGCTGGAATACTTTGAACCGGCACATTTGAAATGACGGCCTCTCGACTGACTCCAGCAGTAGTTGCTGATTTCCATAAATTATTCAAGTCCGTATTAATCCAGTCTTTAATAGCGCACTCTGCACCTTGTAATATTACTTTGTTTGTTGTGTTATAGCAATGGAGGACAATCTCTCCTGTGGAAATAACATCTTCTACATATGAACCATTAGCGTCAGTCCTTGCTTCAACAGTTGCACTAGATTCATAGTATGCCTTAGACAGGCTACGTAATGCTTCATATTCGATTAAGGTAGAAAACGTAAGAACCGCACACTGATTATTGTTCTTGTAAGATAATGTTACGCAGGGCGTGTATAGCGTTGTTGGTCTTCAAACTTCCAGTTTTCTTTTTAACCCCTTTATTTACATTCAAAATGTAGTCCTTCTGTTTGGTACGAACAGGTATGTTGTGTTAGATGCAGAGAAAATAGACAGTAGCTAGGGGCAGCGTAGTACAAGTGACTATTGTTACAAATAAACAGCCCTGGTGTTAGACCAGTCTTATATTAAGATACATCCATTAGTTTCACCAGTCCTACGGGCCTTATCAACGGTAGGAAACCAGAAGAAAAGAACATTAGATGAGCTAGTAATCCTAGAGACAGCGTCAGACTATATAAAAGAAAAAATGATGGAGTGAGAGAAGATTTATTTCAAAAGTTGCCTATGAACATTGTTATTATGGGACATGACCCGCCCCAGAGGAAAGGTAGGGCATGAATTATGATTTTCAGCGGATTGATGACTAGCTGTAAATAAACATCATCTTTGTTGTTCAACGCTGTTTGAGTGCAGTACTATTCGCCAGATGTTCTTCATCCCATCATCTGTCAGTCATGTGATGTTATGTCGTCAAGATTTGTTTTAACATAGCATCATCAACACCTAGCTGCCCACTGCGGGACAGTGAGACGAGTCCCACTATACGACAAGTACCATCAACACTAACATCATCCGCTGTAAGGCCACACAATTATAGTTTACCCAGTAACTAGAATTTAACACTGCCCATGGTGTGAAATCACGGCTCGTTTGCTTCGTAATTTCCTCTCATCGCCTTAATTATCTATTATTTCGGCATATTTAACGCACATAATTTCGTGCCTATCCTCTACTGAGAATTGTTACCCTTTATTTACCTACTATCATTGTTCACGTTTTACTCTTCGATGCATGACAGGGCCAGACAATCGCCCATCCCTGAGAGATTAATTGGATCACCAAACGTGATAATACCACATTGACTGAAGGTAAATGCGTACATGAAGTGTTTGTTCAAGATTGCGTAATCACTTCCAATCTGACAGTAGAATGGACTTGCAATACGAGTTTAATTGTATAGACCACGATGTGTCTAGACGGGCAGTCGGATTTTCGACGTCCTGTGATACAAGAGATCGGCAGAGTCTTATAAACTAAGTAATCAGACTTCGAATTACTTGGGATAGGTGATTATAGATAATTGCAATCTTGGGAAATATTTTAAGGATTGAGCGAACATGTAATAATAGAAGACATGACAAAATAGACGGAAATCACGATTCCATATATGAAAAATCGATGTTTAAATTCTCAAAAGTATGAGCCACGTAGAAAATTCCATATACACTACTCTATCATTACACATGCTTTGAATGCCATTGGTTTGGCAATTCAAGTTGTCATATACAATCGCTCTAATTAAGAGTTGCCAAGTAGCAGACAACAAGACAGCGTGGGTGAAGTCTGAAATATAATGTAGATCATTTTTAGACATACGACATTGCATTCCCGAAATCGTCAAGTAGGCAACTCGGGCTGAAGCCAGGAAACAATAGAAGTAAAGATTCTGACTGTAAATAGGACCAGACTTAGTGGAACACTTCTGAGTACTACAGCAAGGAAACCCTAAGTTATTCATACAGAAACCGGACTTTTACAGGACTTACTCACAAAGTCGCAGAGGGATTGTTAAAAGAACTAAATACCCCGACGTGTGTTCTCGGCATCTATATCAAGTTGCCAAGACAATTTACATGAGCAAGAAGTCTTAGATTTCTCAATTATTGAGTTCGCGGTAACAGCACAAGGCGACCCGATATTTGTGGTATGACCCGAAGAGACCATTTGCTGTAGTGCCATTCTGTGGATGAAAGCTTGTAATTGACACTTGAAACCTACATTCCACGGGTTGTGAAGATTCTTACCTTGACCAAGAGCGGTTACTTCCTGGCTGATCTGGAAACGTGCCCTCACCACAGAGACGAATCTACGGAATCATCAGCATAGGCACTTTAGCATTTTGGCAAGTCCCAATTTTAGACAGCCAAATAAAGAACTTATTTTCTAAAATTAAGCTTACGAAAGCCGATATTTTCCATGATGAGACTTACTTGCTATTAATCACCAGTTCTTATTTATTTACAAGTGTTAAAGTAATTCATCATTAAATATGTATATGTTTTTTTTCTTCAAATTCATAGTTGAATTAATTATTACAAAGAGAAGTGCGCACGTATAAATAAGTATATATATATATATATATATATATATATATATATATATATATATATATATATATATATATATATATATATATATATATATATATATATATATATATGTATATATTTGTATATACATATACATACATATATATACATACATATATATACATATATATACAAATATATACATATATATTTACATACATATATATACATATATATATATATAGTTATATCTACTTCTAAAGAGCCAATACGCGCAATAATAATAATTATAATAGGTAGAGGAATTTTACTGTTAATTCAGTTGGGGGCTTGAACGAACTAATATTATATCTCTCTACAAAAGGCGGCGGGAAACATAAAGAGTTAACGTGCTCAGACCCATTTAGCATTGTTCTCGATTTCTTAAATATCTTGTGGGTACTCCCTCGAGGTAGAAGCATTATCATTGTAAAGTGTCACATAGTGTCCATACTGTAAAGTGTGTGGTGTATGGTGTGTTCTCTTTCTTTTATAACGCTCCACTATCAATCACTGTAGCATGTTGTTTGTGGTGCCACTACTGTATATATCCATTGTAGTGTACAGAGTTGTTGAGATCAGGCATGCTCCAGTCTACCCAGCTGTAAATGGGTAACTCACCCTAGTCCTGAGTTAGGGAAGGCAAAGGCAACTGTAAGCAGTAGTTTCCCTCTAAGGCTCCAGGGGGAGCAGGCCCTAAACTTGGTCAATTCAACCGACGCAGGATGGTGTATACATGGAGTAGAAGTGTAGAGTGTGTTTAACGCGAATGGTGGACTGTTCGTGTTCTGACCAATCTAAGCACTCATTCACTTGTGTCTACAAGGCACCAATGCAGACTGCTGGAATCTTTGTTTACACAGTTTATTTAGACGCACAGACTGGGACATAACGAGTAAATCATGGGTATAGGTTGACACATCAATTTGCAGGCATACATAGTAGATCCCAAGTCATGACACATTCATAAATAATGGGTAGTACATCAATAGCTTCCAATGTCATGATACATTATGGCCGCATCCCCTATCTGACTAAACGCGTCAGTGAAGGCGGATCGGTAAGTAACTAAAGTTGCTTTATGTTCATAGTTTATATCATATTATGAAACCACGATAAGGGGTTTCTATCAAAATTGAGATCTCCTTGCCACTGTCCGAATAATAAGATACATGCCCGTTCTTTGGACAGTGATTCAAAAATATGATGACAGGAATGTAACATGGCCGCCTTCCTGAGTTGTCGCTCACTCACTTACAGGAGGGTATATATAAGCCAAAGTTAATTTGAAATGCATATGAATAATTTCCTAAAGTTTCTCCATACAGTTCTACAGTAATCCAGTTACTTCACGTAGACATAACTGCTGTATGGAAGCCCGTCATCTTCATCGATACAAACATGACCCTAGCGTTGCGAAGCACAACATTCCAGCTAGGTTTAACCGACATGAGATCATCAAAAATAGGGTCTGGCATTACCTGGAGTCCGAATCATACATGATACCGTACATTAGGAGAGTCTCTAACACAAACTCTAGTAGAGACACAATCTCCTACAGAAGAAAAATCACTTCATAAATCATTTTTACTTAAGAATGTACCAGCCTTTGAAAATGCGTAACCCGCCATTGTAAACGGTACATCGGAACTCATCACGACTTGTCAAGACCACTCATACTTCCGCTAGAGCGGCATAACAAGAATATAGTCCTGCCATTAAATAGTCATATCGATTTTTGTAATATGTGCGTCAAAATATGCACGCAACAATCATCCTTCTATCTGCATCTCTGCCAAGAGTAGTCTTGTGCGAAGGTAGACATCTTTGAAGATCCACATTAGCTACTCAAGGTTTTGGTCACTGTTAGACCACTACTGCAGAGAAAAGGGGAGTGAACCCGTGACACATGGCTTTGACTTTGGGAACTTCAGTCTGCACCACGAATCGTGTAAAAACGTACTGACTACTTAATTTGCAGCAGCATATAAGTGCTTTTGCTCATGCACTGAAGACTCCGAGGAGGCCCTTCCATCCCCTTATATCACACAATAGTCGTTGTCCTTATTGGCAGGTGACAGGTTGAGTGTCTAAGCGTCGGTCCTATTCTGTTAAGTGATGAGAGGGGCGGGATCTTCCACACATGTAATAGATCCAGTGTCTCCTTGTCAGGTGATGCAAAAAGCCAGGGTTGTAATCAGTGGCGTATCCTGGTAATGCGAGCTAGGCGTGCTGCTACTTAAAATGAATATGTACGCCTACTATTTATCTTCTTCCCCTCTTAATTTAAAAACCAACTATATTCAATTACGCAACGATAGTTATTAGGGGTATATGTCAATTATCTCCGAAATACTAATTAACTTACAACTTGAAACTCACTGTCACTGTAATAATCTGCATTCCCGGCAACTAACAAAAATTAATCACAAAAAAACACTGGATGGACACAGCCGATTTTTACAACTTGAGAGCTGCAAGACCAACGCACGCATGTTCCTATTGTATTGACGTATCTGGCCATGACCGCGATCCACACAAACCAATCTTCAGACGGGAATCCGAAAGATGCAGCACGCATTGTGACGGAATTACCCGAGAAACTTCGGGCGATTGTAACCAACCAATAAAAACTGCACTATAAAACGCGTCTGGGAAACTGAAACTAGATATACTCGTAGATTCTATGCGGGAAAATCCGGTATCCTGATGCGTGCGGTCCGAAAGCAGAACTTTAGAAGAGAAATATTTTATAGAATAATAAATTAAATTTTTATTTTCCTTCGGGCATAGGTGTGCGCAGCACGCACAGCACACATGGAGAATACGCCACTGGTTGTAATTGTCAGTATGATATAGCGAATCACTAAAAATTATCCGCCCTAGTGAAAGAAGGTTATATATTTTTGAAGACACACGTCAAGCTTGATATCTCCCATGTAGAGTCTCCTGGCCCTGTCCACTTTGGTCTGGCTTTGCTTCCTTTATTCTCAGCGGGACTGACAAATTTGATTACGCTCTTGAGCTGCCATCAAAGGACGGACTATCTTGGTCAAACAAACACCTGAAGGTCGCAAATCCGTCCAGATGCTACATCAGAAATGGATTATGCCTTTTATTGATATAGGTGGTGTGACGTATAATGGAAATATAGCCTACAGTATCTGGCAGCCCTGAAATCCCGTTAGCGCTCTATGATTTGCTAGTAAAAGTCAAGCATTTTTCTGCCTGCGTTTACTCATTTTAATCCACGCCTCTTTTCATTGACATGTAAACAAACGGAACGTTTACCAACTTCCGCGACCTGCCAGTCATAACAGGGAGCGAACCTGTTTTGTTTACCTGAGTTTCTCACGCGAGCTGATCTGTCAGTCATCGGATATCAGATAGACGCACGTGGGATAACACCGGCCTTTTTGAAGTGAGACGCTCGGGCAGAAAAATTTTCCCGAGGGACCCTTTGATGTTCGTACATATAGGGGGAGACAAATCTTTGATCTTCAAAAACAGGGAAAATCTCGGAAGGAAACCCGTTACACGGTTCCAAGTCTCTGTTGTCGATTAGCAACGCCGACAGAGCGACCGTGAAAAACCATTTATCTGGGAAAACGTAGTCTCCTGAATTTCTACTATGCGCTTTAGTGTGAAAAGTAACGTCATCTATAGATCAGAGAGACAATAATGTATATAAACTGTGGCTTCCCAAACCAGTTATCAGTTGTTGCTCAGAATTTTGGATAGTCTAAACACGTAGTCTAGAACCATTGTGGTAGATGTGTTAATAGCATTTCGTGGGGATTTTCATTTCTGATTTGTGGTAATAGAAATTAGCAATTACGTGATTTAATGTGCTAAGTTTTATCATCTTAAATTCACTGTGATTTTCTAGCTGTTAAAACTAGTGAAATAAATAACGCGTAGCTTTTTTTTAAACCAGATGTGCAGTTATAATGTAATTTTCATCACCCGCTTTCTCACCCAAGAAGATACGTTTAGCTGACTGATATTAATATGCTAGGCGCGACTGATAGTGGACCATATAATTCACGTTATGTTTCATTTTGTGTAATTTTAGTAAGTGACTGTTATTTAAATATAATACGACGACCCACAGACGTCGACAATCTAATAGCTATTAATGACAGGCGATATTTTTTAAGTGCGCGTATGGATAATTAACTAATAATTGACATTGTACGCTGATCGTTGACCGGGGCAAGAGGGGAAAGGCTGCATGCCTCAACCAAACCTGCACTCGCTAAGCGACGCGCGACAGAATAGGCTAAAGACACCATGTGCCTTTTAAATTTAATCAGGACTGACGGAGAGGATAAGAGATCGTCTTGTCCCCTTCCGTGTACATAGATGTAGTTATATAGAATAGTAGCATTTTGTTCATAAATGTTCTTTATTCCTCGCAGACATGATCAAAGCCCTTTTCGTAGACCTCTACACTCCTTTACAGATGAAGGTAGTCTTATATTATTAATACATGGTCCTACCTCTGTAATAACTTTGCGCACCGACTTACATGAGAGTAAGTCTTATTGGTGAGTTTGATTTCATTAGCGCACGGTTGTGCACTAAGGCGGATAGGGGTTATCCTGTCCGCACGTGTATCTAGACAGTCGGTTGACGTCATGAATGGGTTTGAGAAGCAAGAATCCCAAGTTCCAATAATGAATCTTCGGGAGTTCGAGACCCGTGTTTTGGGTAAAGTATTTTATATTGAGACCCGGTCCTGCGGATTAGCAGTCGGAGCCGGTGGTCATCCACGTAAGTGCTGAGTCGTTGGAAGAGCCAAGTATATACTTATTGTGATAATAATGATCGTTCTTCACAGTCGTGAGTATCTAGTCGATAACAGGTGACTAGCCTTACCGAAATGGATTCACAGCTGTAGATATATTTTTGTATGCCAGTAAATGCCTATCAAGGGGATCGGCGGTAACTACCGTGGATCTAAGTTATCTATATAATATTAGGAAGCCGTTGGGGCCAGTCACGGAAAGAAACAAGAGGTAATTCAAGTATCAATGCCTTAGTAACTTTACATGCCTAGAAGGTATTTAGTAGGAACCTGCACCTACGTTCTAATATGTTTTGTTGATGAGGACTTCTTTAAATCGGGATCTTAGATACTACCAAGTATAATGAGAATCTCTTGTCCTTGAGGAAAGGTCAACCGTGATCAAAATAACCTTGTACTGACTACTTCATGACCTTTATAACTATTAATGTATTCACTCAGAGACCTAGTCAGAATTTGCTGGAGGATTCTTCTGAGACTATTTATTTAAATTATTATTGAGGACATGCGTCCATAATCATCATGTCGAATTATCTATTAACCGTCAACATTGAGTATTTCGTCCCGTATGATGTGATGTCAATAAACAATGTATGAACTTTCAATTAACGAGTTTGGACTATCAAAGTATTGGCACTTGTTGATGTGCCTACGTTGAGCTTGCATCTTATTGCATCAAGTATTAATATATTCGCGGAATTTGCACGATTGACTCAAGAACATAAACAGTCCAAACAATTACATATCCACCACCAACAGTAGCAATAAGAGCAGAGAAAGAATGTTTCAACAATATGGTGGCCAGTGTGGGGATATGTAATATGATAGAATAAGATTGTCAAGTGAATGTAATACACAAAAGACTCAGGAAGGCCATTCTTCATCTAGACATGAGAATTTTAGAGAGATTCATCTCAAAGTGCCTAAATTTACTCCACCATCCGACGATGTCATATTTTTTTTGGACAGGTTTGAGGCTACATGTCGATCGTACAACTTGGATAAATCATTATATTGCACCCACTTATCCAGATTACTAACAGGAGAGGCAATGGCTGTTTATCACACTACTAGCTCCATAGATAAAAATGATTATGACGCTCTCAGGGCCGCTCTTCTAAACAAATTTCAGATGACAGAGGATCAATACAGACTTAGGTTCAAGTCTATGCTCCCACAATCTAGCAAGAATTTTGATGATTTTCTTTCTCAAATACGTCTTACCTTAGAACGATGGATAGAACTATCCAAGATAGAGAAATCGTATGATGGTATTTTTGACTTATTACTTCGCGATAAAGTTTTATCAGCAGTAAGTCCTGCATTTCTTGCGTTCCTACATGAACGTAAGCCAGGTAATATAAAAGAAATGTCAGAACATTGTAAAAATTTCTGCACCGCTCATCCTAACATGGATGTCAGCAATGCACAGCTTAAAGACGATTTACCCGTTGCTTTCGCCATGCAACAAAACAATTTCCCTAGAAATCGTTCGATAAGTAGCGATAGAAACTTTCAAAGGGGAAGTAATAATAATTTCAACTTTGGTCATTTTCAAAAGGGGAAACAATACTCACATTCTGCTCCATTTAATGTATCATGGGGTCAAGCTCACAGATCTCGAGATTTTAGTAACAACAATCCTAGATATAATCAAGGTAATAATAATAAACAACATTGGAGATCTCAATCATATCATCCTGAAAATAGAAATAGATTTATGAATAAGTCATTTCACCAACATCACAACAGTGATAACTTTCATGGGCGGACTCAGCCAAATTTTAATGATAGCAGAAACAATAATTATAGCAATTTTAATGACAATAATCAGGTTCGATCGCGACGAAGAGATAGATCGTCGAGCAGACCACGACAACATTCATATGTTGCTTCAATTGAAGCACAAACTAACAAAGGTAATGATACTAATGTTAATCAACATAACGCTATGTCTTGTATCGATCTAGAACAGGTAAAGACATGTCAAGAATGCTCAACGCTATTCCAGCCCAAGGCGATCACAACGCTGCGATGCGGGCACACTTTACCAAGTCTACCCGTAGTTTGTACGGCTACTTCTGCATCAATTCACCATGGGAAAGGTTGTTTAAAATTTAACAGAGGATACGTCAACTCGATTCCTACGCTCTGTCTTGTTTGACTCAGGATGCAGTACTGTCGGAGTGCGGAACTCTCTGATCGACCCCTCCTTGGCCACAGGCAACGTGGTCAAGTGTGTCACATTTGGTGGTACTGTGGAAACCTTCCCTACAGCAATCATTAACTTACAGACACCTTTCTTTTCAGGGAAGATACATGCCTGTCTTCTGCAGAATCCAGTTAGCGATGTGATACTTGGTTGTATACACGGTATAAAAGAGTGTACACCAGAGCAAATTAATGAATGGGAAAAGCGACACATTCATGCTGCAAATGCAGTTGTTACCAGAGCGCAAGCTACTGAATTGTCGCGTGAATCAACTTCTGAACCTACGGTTCATAATAGTAATGATGATGATTCTCCTATTTCAAGGGAGCTGTTTGCTAATTTACAAAAGAATGACAATTCTTTGCAGAGATTTTTTCAATTGGCGACTAAGAGTAATAATAACAACACAAATGCAAAGTCTAGACACCAATTTGCTCTAAAAAAAGGTATTTTAGTTAGATTACTAAGAGAAACAGATTCATTGGTGCGTTCACAAATTCTGGTCCCGTCTGCTATGAGACCCAGAATATTACGACATGCTCATGATTCACAATGCGCAGGTCACATGGGTTTTTCCCGAACAAAATCTAGAGTGCTATCCGCATTCTATTGGCCTGGCGTTCATAGGGATGTTAATCTCTATTGTCGTTTCTGCGTGACATGTCAGGAAGTTAAGGTAAGAGGTCCGTATCATGATGCTCCTATCCAAGCTGCGGACATACCTATTAGACCATTTGATAAAATGGCAATAGACATCATTGGTCCTATATTGCCATCTGCAAGAGGACATACACATATTCTCACCTGTATCGATATGTGTACGCGTTGGCCTGAGGCCATACCTCTTAAGAACACCTCATCTGCCAGTGTTGCAGAAGCGTTAATGCTGATCTTTTCACGCATTGGTTTTCCACGTAAGATCCTATCGGATCATGGTGTCCAATTTATTTCCGAATCCATGTCACAGGTTATGAAGACATTGGGTATAGATAGATCTCTCAGTTCAATATACCATCCAATGTCGAATGGATTAATTGAGAGACAGAATAGGACACTTAAGCAGTTGTTGGGTAAGATGACTCAAGATCACCCTCAAGAGTGGGACAGGGTCCTACCCGCTGCTCTCTTCGCGTATCGCGAAGTGCAAAACCAAGCAACAGGTTTTTCCCTCTTCCAGTTGGTTTTTGGCATACAACCACGCGGACCTATGTCTTTAATCCATGATTTATTGGTTGAAGATAATATACCTGAGGAAACTCAATCCTCATATGAATATGTCATCTCTTTAAGAAAGAGAATAATAGATGCCTGTAGGTTAGCTACTGCATCATCAGAAGAGTCTAAAGAAAAAGCTCGTCTATTTGCAAATAGGTATAGACGTCTTCGCCAGCTTATTCCTGGTGACGAGGCTTTTGTTTTACTGCCTTCACATAATAATCGTCTACTTATCACATGGAGAGGTCCATTTAGGATCATCTCAAGAATATCCGATGTCGACTACATCGTAGATATTAATGGAAAACACAAAACCTTTCACATTAACATGTTGAAAGAGTATTATTCACGTCCTGATTATTTACAATCAGTATTTCAAGCGACTGACGATCCTACTCCTCATATTCACAACTATACTAATTTGTCTGTTATACAAGAAGAAGAATCTTCTTTTCAAGATGTACAATTGCCCATACCAGTTGTACCTCTTCATTCCACGGAAAACTGGAATGATGTCACTATTTCTCCTTCTCTTTCGACTGATCAACGACAACAAGTTTCATCACTACTTCAAACGTATGATAAGGTTCTCACTGACATTCCAGGTCATACATCAGCTATTCAGCATGATATTCTCCTAACTGATGAAACACCTATCCGTATTCGTCCATATCCCATACCTTTACACTTTAGAGATAAGGTCGAAAAGGAATTAGATGAGATGCTTCGATTAAAAATAATTGAACCATCTTTGTCACCATATGCTTCATCTATGGTGATAATTAGAAAGAAGGATAATAACATTCGTCTATGTGTAGACTATAGAAAATTAAATAAAGTCACACAATTTGACGCTGAACCTTTGAAACTTTTAGAAGATTTATTAGTGAAATTATCTCATTCTACTTTCTTCTCTAAGTTTGATCTGTCAAAAGGCTATTGGCAAGTACCATTGACAGAAAGGGCAAAACCACTAACTGCTTTCTCGACGCCCCGGGGTCTATTCCAATGGAATGTTATGCCTTTCGGGTTAGTTAACGCTCCTGCCACGTTCGTACGCATGATGCGTCGAATCCTATCTCATCATCCCAACGTCATTGCGTACATAGACGACATTTGTCTTTTCAGTGACTCATGGGAAGAACATTTAGAAGGATTAAACTCATTACTGTCCACGTTACAAAATCATAATTTAACTGCTAAGCCATCAAAGGCATTTGTGGGTTTCCACGAGATTTCTTTTTTGGGACACCGTATTGGTCGCGGTATGTTATATACAGAGGACAGTAATGTTTCCAAAATCCTTAACATCTCCACACCTAAAACAAAGAAACAGGTGCGATCTCTATTAGGACTAGTACAATACTATGGGAAATTCATACCACATCTTTCGTCCATTACTGCTCCTTTCTCTTCATTACTTAGGAAAGGTGCAGCTAACGTGATTCGGTGGTCTAACGAACATCAAATCGCGTTGGATATCATAAAGAAATTTTTTTCTAATCACCCTGTTTTAAGGTTACCTAACGAGAATTTGCCATTTGTTTTACTCAGCGATGCTTCTAATTACGGCGTGGGAAGTGTCTTACTACAAGAATATAATGACACCTTGCATCCCGTTCTCTATGTGTCACGGAAGTTAACTCCAACTGAACAGAATTATTCAGTTTTGGATAAGGAACTTCTCGGGCTTGTTTGGTCAATAAATAAACTTCAAAGATATCTGCTTGGATCACACTTTATTGTGGAATCAGACCAAAAAGCTCTTACTGCACTCAACACAAAGGACGTAAAATCTGCCAAATCTACTAGGTATGCGATCGCGTTACAACCATTTAATTTCACGATTCGATCCATAACTGGCACACAGAATGTTCTCGCTGACATCTTGTCAAGATGTCCGAATGAATCGAGTTAACAGCTACGCACTAAAGACAACTGAACTTGGACACTGACAGTTCGTCGAGTGTAACTTTTTACGTGTGATACCTCGATTGCAAGAGTCATTAACCTTCATTCAAGTGAAATCTACAATGCTTATGTATCAAAATAACATGGAACTTTAATGTATATGACTATCCTTGTGAGAATAACATTCACTTATTTATGACATTGAAAAGATAATAACGTTGGAAAAGGATTATATTTTCTCACCGAAATAACATTTCTACCACTCTGATTTCTTCGTGGAACTGAATTTGTTATATTATAAACTGTTCACTAACAGGAAAATGGAACTTTCGGTATTTAAGTAATTAATAACATTATTAGGGTGAAATAAATGAATTAATTAGATTATTAAACTTAGATACTTAGTTAGTTAAAATAATGATTAATGTAATTAACTATACATTATTTAAGTGGATTTATCAATAGTTGTATTTAAGCACATTAATTTAATATTAGTACTTTCATTAGTACCTCAAAAGGACTTAGACACACAGTTAAGTGCGTTGTTCTTATACGTGTTTAAATTGTATTCTTTCATTTTTATTCATTTGTTCACTTATCATTTTAAATGCATATCCATCACTTTTCTGTTTATTCATTGGTTTCTCATCATTTCTTTGTATTTGCGTTTACATTTGTTTTAATTCAATAATTCTAATATGATATTTCATTTCATTGACCACATTTTACCAAAGGTGTGCAATTGTGGATGTATGCTTTTATGCATACCTTTTGTTGTTTGAGTTAACTGGAATTTCATATTTTATTATTTTTATCATGATATATTGGTAAAATAGGAATATGTAAACTTGACTTACTGATAAGTGCAGATGTGATGAAAGGGAAATGATCTTGGGAAATACGTGTTGAGTAGAGTTAATTTTGGGTTAGAGTACTTGCTTACAGATTGGTATGGATTTGTTTAAAGATATCTCCTCTTAGTTTCGTGGAAGGCAGTATGTCAGATAGCAGGTGAACTCTGGTCATAATGAACTGTTTCTGTACTGGTTTTAAGTGATGTGTGAATAGCTCTCGCGGCTAGTGTCCGCAGGGATTTTTGAGAGCAGTGTTAAGAGAACAGTAGATTCTCGTGACTGTGTGAACGGGGTGTGTTCCCGTGGGTTCAGTGTGTGCAGGGTTTTTGACTGAGGTGGTCAGCCCTAAGGTGTTTTTTGGATAATGTATGCCTGCGCAGGGCTATAGAGATTTGGTAGGCCTTGATTATTATATATCTGCCGTAGATGCAGTATTTGTGCACTGATGTGAAGTATAGAGATTTTGTAGGCCTTGATTATTATATATCTGCCGTAGATGCAGTATTTGTGCACTGATGTGAAGTATAGAGATTTTGTAGGCCTTGATTATTATATATCTGCCGTAGATGCAGTATTTGTGCACTGATGTGAGGAGTAGAGATTTTGTAGGCCAGGATGTGTAAGGGCCGTATGGTGTGTTAACTACATTATGAAGATTCATGTTTCGATGTAACTGTATTCGTCTAGATCTACGTGATGTTATAATTGTAATAAACCATGGTTAACATATCATCAGACGTTACACCATTCCATGACTTGGTGTGTGCGCTACTGTGAGTGACTGTCCCAAAACACGCTTCACCTTCTTCACCATAATTAATTACATATAACATTTGGATTCTCCCTCACTAAAAAAAGACCTTTAATTATCAGTGGTGGACCAAATCAACGGGTCGTAACACCCACATTACATTCGCGTGACAAGAGAGGAAATTAGGTCAGATTCTGGACCAGTCATTACAAGTGGGAACACTGAACTGTGTTATGTTTGGCTCTGTGTGGGCGTGGCTTAATTTAACTGTACACAGGTATCAGCTGACTGCGCATATCCATCCTCATATCTTGGCGTGTTGTAGCAACTAAACTAACTTTATTAGTTGGTTTCAATATCAAACAGCTGTTATCTGATAGCGACATTGATGCCATAATTGTTACAGTGCTTGTTCCAGTCTTTCCATATGCAGATTCAACTATAGGTGCAGTATTTTGGAGAGTTCGTCTGCACGTATACCTCAAGTGATTGCGGGGTTGCTGTGATCGGTTCCTGTCGTCTGATGCATTGTTGAGGACATACTGTACATTGGCAGAGATCTGAAGACAAGAGAGCTTAGTCCTTCTACCTTTCTGCAGTGGAGTGTTTTAACGTCAGAACTTTGTGATATCCAGTGTGTTAGCGAAAGGGTCAGGATTACCTTCAGTTAAGTGCTTTTGTTGTGTGTAAATGTTGCCACTTCTGTCCATGTCAACGAGCCTCAATCTGCACTATCCTATTCTATTGATAACTATTGTTGTTGTTGTCGATAATTATATCGATTAATTATAGAATATGATGATGTACAGGGATTGATGATACAATATTTGAGATCTAAACTTGATTTGGTATAATGAAAGTTTAATTAAGACATATATGGTTGACTAAGTAAACAAGTCACAATGGATTCTGATACAGATCCGGAGGATATGAGACCTGTATTAGAGTATCTGTTTCAGGAAGGGACAGATTGTCAGAGATTAAAAAGCCCAGAGCTTGAGTCACATGTTATGGACAGGTTTTTGGTTTGTGCATCAAGAGCTCTAAGAGAGTTTGCTGATGAGAGATTTAAGTCAATTCCTCATGTGAGTATGGCTAAGGATCTAGCGAGGTTGTTAGTTTTGGACCTTCGTCTGTTCTTGGACAATTATATTAGTATTAAACGTGATAGCATATTGAAGAGTATGCGTACGTTATTGCTCGACGGCATATATAGTGACCAGGAAGAAGAGTTAAAAGAGAAGAAGCAAATAGGAGACATAAAACAGAGTACACATGAGCAAAGGGAAAGTTGCTTAAAAAGTACTACTGAAGTGAATAAGCTACAGGAAAAAGTAACTAAACTTACAGGTGATTTATGTAAATCTAATTCTGAGCTTGCTTGTGTTCGAGCAAAATTAGACTCGGCATTAGGCAAAATTAAAGAGATGGAAGCTCAGATTGGGAAAAAAAATGGCGAAGTTAGAAATCTGACTCAAAAAGTTCAAGAGAAGACGGAGATTTGTGGAAAATTAGAAGTTCAGATTAAGAAATATGAGAAGTTGTGTAATGAAACACTTATTGATCTGTTAAGTGACGATGAGATTTGTGGTCGCCAGATTAAAGAAAAGGATACTATATCCCTAGAGAAGGTTGATAGGCTTAAGGATAGCCATGTTATTGAGATTGAGAGGGTTGATAAAGAGAGAGTGAAAGAATTAATGATGGAGAAAGACAAATTGATTAAGATTGAAAATTTGCTAGCAGAGGAAAGCTGCAAGGTCTTAAAAGCTGATAGTTTAAACAAAAGATTAAGTGAACAGATTGCACTTAGAGACATTGAGATTGCAGAAGCAAGAAGAAGAATAAATGGTCTGCTTGACGTAGTCTTGAATAGCAATATGTTGTCTTCTGTCAATGGTGACAGGGATAGACAGAAAGTTGCTTATCATCAGAGCACTAAAGCAAAAAGCCAGCCTTCTACACTTTTTGCGGATTCTACGGTCAAGAATGGTGGACATAGATCTTTCCGTGGGAGATATAACTTCTCACGCAATACAGATGATTCCAATGATAATGATTGCTGGCGGCAGAATAACAAAGGAAAATCTACAGTAATATCCAGTCCTGTAGATAAGGAAAGAAACAGTGCTAAATCTCAAGTCAGTGTGTTAAAAACCAACAGCGTATTTATTGACAGATCTGATAAATTAGTAACAAGTAACAAACATACTACTGCTTGTTCCATGAAGGAAACAAATGTTGTGAAAAAAAATAAAGAGATTGTCAAACCTTCTAGTCATACCCAGTCAAGGCAGTGTGACTCATTTTTTAAACACATTGCCACAAGCAAAGAAAAAAATAGTTGTGATAGGAGACATAACCCTAAGGTTATAAAGTACCAAGGGAGTTCATCCTACGGTAACGTTTCTTCGCCTAAAAAACAAGAAAAAATGTGACAGATCTCAACATTGTGATTCTAAAAGTTTTGAAAACTATAGCAGAAGTAATTATATGAAAGTTCATCAGTCAAGTAATAATTTTTCTGCTAAAAAGCCAGTTCTATCTGATAGACATTGTTATCTGGGAAGAAGTATTAAGAATAACTATTGTAACTGGGATTTAAATCAGTACAACGGTGTTGATAGAGCAAATAACAATGCTCTCAAAAGAAATTATACAGATCGCAACCAGGTTAGCTGTGCTCCACATAAGAGCAAGATTATTATTAATCAGAGTAATAGGAACGGTAATAGGTTCTTAAATGCTTTTGCTTGTCATGCTGATAGATTTGAGAGATCATCTCGGTCTTGTGAAGGTAGTAAATTTTTTTCAGCATACCGCACTGACAGCTGTGAATTATAGGTCAGGTTGTCCCTGAGACGTCTATGTTTGTCTGCTATGTGACGAGAGTTGTTGACATCGCAGGAGGGCCACAACCTTACACCACGGAGTTCGGGTAATTGTAAAGTGAATTTTCCGTGTTTCCTCATAATCTTACCATGGATTAAAATAGATATTTTCATTTGTATTGTCTCACAGCGAGCGACTTTGCGAGGGGAATCACCATTCTAATTTTACATTACCTGGGAGAGATGTAGATCACTGTGTACCATTTATCCATTCAAGCGAGCCTAGCCAGTACGTTAACCCACCGTGTCATGATGTCACCTTGCGTGTTGATGAGATGTTCGCAAGACCTCGAAGGAATTTTTTTTGTTTGTTTTTTTCAAAGGTCCTGTTTATTTTTTGTTCTGTTTACAAACACTGAATGTTATTGTATTCTTTAGTATAGAACTTTATATGTTGTTAATGAAATATTATGTAATCTTTGTAACATTTGATTGCCATAGTGTTTTGGTTGTTACATATGTGACTGTATTTTAATTATGCATTAAATAATTTCTATGCTCAAACTTATTTACTGAGACAATGTAATAGTCATTTCTATAGATAGTCCTGAGTGTTTTTATTCACTACTTAAAATTTTGTTTTGTTTTTTCATCATGGATTTGATACCATGTTTAATTAACATATTTATATACAGATTATTTGAATTAATTGTTTAGTGAAAGGTAATTTTAAACATAACTTGTATGTATTATTAATGATTTTTCGTTGAAGTTAAGGACGTATTCTGAAACTTGGTTTCCATTTTTTCTCAATTATGACATTTGATAATTTAAACGATTCGATTTTTTTTTGTCAGCTAGAATTAACTTAAATTTCCTATTAAATTAAGTGGGTAGAATTAACAGCGACGGCTGATACTCTTGTTCATTTAAAGAATTTAAATATCTGATTATAATACATAGTTAAGATAAATAATATTACACTTATATATATTTATAACTTTGTTTGTAGTTAACATTTTATTACCCAATGTGACGTTTCTTTGATGTATTTTTTTTTAAAAAGAAGAAAAAAAACTTACACGTTTTGATGTGTGTCTATTTAAAGATAAGATTATTTTTATGTTACTCAGCTAATTTAATTGTTAGTTATTAATTATAGCTACATATTACTTAGAAATAAAAATACTATTTTTATTTAACCTAAAGAGAAGAAACATTTTTTGTATTGTAAATTTTTGGAAAATGTGTTTTGAACATTGTGATATTTATTTTTTTCTGCGCCAGCGCTAGATTGTATGTTAGGGTTACTATTATGTAGTGACATTAATTCTTTGAAAATGTTGTGATGTTTGGATGTATTTTTTGGTTGTTAGCGCTTGACTATGCGTCAATGCGGAACTTGTGTTATCGTTAATAATTTTTTGTTTGGGTGATATTTGATGTAATTTATTTTTGGTTATGTATAAGTTTATAACTTAGTTAAATTACTTATTATGCTCTGCTTGTCTTAAGCTTTCTTTTTTGTGTTAGTATATAAATATACTTTAGCATTTTTGTATTTTACAATACGTTGTTACATTTAGATAGTTATTGTTAGGTGTTGTTACCAACTTTCTTTACATTTGCATCTTTACTTTCATCTCTCTTTGTTGACTATTCGTCATTTCTTTACATCTTATCTGTTGTCTTTTCAATATTGTCTGATATTTTGTTTATGCTTCCGTGTTTCATCTTTGATGTAATTCATACTTCTTGTATACTTTTTTTTTTTCGTGTTACGCTATTTATACTTTCATTCTTTGTAGTGTTAAGTTAATTATATAACTTTAGATAATGTAATTGGTTCTTATAATTCTATTTGTTTTACATGTATGGAATTGTTGTCTTCATTGTCATCTTATGATTCTATTTGATTCTTATCATATTCCCATTTATTATTTTGTCTTTTCTCGTATGATAATTTATTTTCTGTTTAGTTTGTACTATGTACACTTAACTTGGGTTGTGTATTAGATTAATTTTTATTTTGGTATGCTTGAATGATTATGTTGGATGATTTAGTCGTTATCTTACATTTATTGATGATATTTTTGTAGATGTGCTATGTTCTCTTGTCATAGGTATATTTTTGTAGGTAATTGATAGAACTTCATTAATTTTTTTTTTAAAATTTTTGGGAATTAATTTAAGAGGTATCTGATATAACTTCATTGACCGTTAAATTTTTGGGAGTTAATTTTCAACAAAAAAAAAAAATGATATAATCATTTTTTTTTTTCCCTGGGAGTGCGGCAAACTGATAAGTGCAGATGTGATGAAAGGGAAATGATCTTGGGAAATACGTGTTGAGTAGAGTTAATTTTGGGTTAGAGTACTTGCTTACAGATTGGTATGGATTTGTTTAAAGATATCTCCTCTTAGTTTCGTGGAAGGCAGTATGTCAGATAGCAGGTGAACTCTGGTCATAATGAACTGTTTCTGTACTGGTTTTAAGTGATGTGTGAATAGCTCTCGCGGCTAGTGTCCGCAGGGATTTTTGAGAGCAGTGTTAAGAGAACAGTAGATTCTCGTGACTGTGTGAACGGGGTGTGTTCCCGTGGGTTCAGTGTGTGCAGGGTTTTTGACTGAGGTGGTCAGCCCTAAGGTGTTTTTTGGATAATGTATGCCTGCGCAGGGCTATAGAGATTTGGTAGGCCTTGATTATTATATATCTGCCGTAGATGCAGTATTTGTGCACTGATGTGAAGTATAGAGATTTTGTAGGCCTTGATTATTATATATCTGCCGTAGATGCAGTATTTGTGCACTGATGTGAAGTATAGAGATTTTGTAGGCCTTGATTATTATATATCTGCCGTAGATGCAGTATTTGTGCACTGATGTGAGGAGTAGAGATTTTGTAGGCCAGGATGTGTAAGGGCCGTATGGTGTGTTAACTACATTATGAAGATTCATGTTTCGATGTAACTGTATTCGTCTAGATCTACGTGATGTTATAATTGTAATAAACCATGGTTAACATATCATCAGACGTTACACCATTCCATGACTTGGTGTGTGCGCTACTGTGAGTGACTGTCCCAAAGCACGCTTCACCTTCTTCACCATAATTAATTACATATAACATTTGGATTCTCCCTCACTAAAAAAATCCGTTAATTATCACTTACCTCTAGTGTCGGTATTAAAGAAAAAAAATAATATAATTAATTTTTTTGGGGGGATTGGTAAGGAATCTGTAGAGCCCTTTTCGTAGACCTCTACACTCCTTTACAGATGAAGGTAGTCTTATATTATTAATACATGGTCCTACCTCTGTAATAACTTTGCGCACCGACTTACATGAGAGTAAGTCTTATTGGTGAGTTTGATTTCATTAGCGCACGGTTGTGCACTAAGGCGTATAGGGGTTATCCTATCCGCACGTGTATCTAGACAGTCGGTTGACGTCATGAATGGGTTTGAGAAGCAAGAATCCCAAGTTCCAATAATGAATCTTCGGGAGTTCGAGACCCGTGTTTTAGGTAAAGTATTTTATATTGAGACCCGGATTAGCAGTCGTAGCCGGTGGTCATCCACGAAAGTGCTGAGTCGTTGGAAGAGCCAAGTATATACTTATTGTGATAATAATGATCGTTCTTAACAGTCGTGGGTATCTAGTCGATAACAGGTGACTAGCCTGTACCGAAATGGATTCACAGCTGTAGATATATTTTTGCATGCCAGTAAATGCCTATCAAGGGGATCGGCGGTAACTACCGTGAATCTAAGTTATCTATATAATATTAGGAAGCCGTTGGGGCCAGTCACGGAAAGAAACAAGAGGTAATTCAAGTATCAATGCCTTAGTAACTTTACATGCCTAGAAGGTATTTAGTAGGAACCTGCACCTACGTTCTAATATGTTTTGTTGATGAGGACTTCTTTAAATCGGGATCTTAGATACTACCAAGTATAATGAGAATCTCTTGTCCTTGAGGAAAGGTCAACCGTGATCAAAATAACCTTGTACTGACTACTTCATGACCTTTATGACTATTAATGTATTTACTCAGAGACCTAGTCAGAATTTGCTGGAGGATTCTTCTGAGACTATTTATTTGAATTATTATTGAGGACATGCGTCCATAATCATCATGTCGAATTATCTATTAACCGTCAACGTTGAGTATTTCGTCCCGTATGATGTGATGTCAATAAACAATGTATGAACTTTCAATTAACGAGTTTGGACTATCAAAGTATTGGCACTTGTTGATGTGCCTACGTTGAGCTTGCATCTTATTGCATCAAGTATTAATATATTCGCGGAATTTGCACGATTGACTCAAGAACATAAACAGTCCCAACAATTACATATCCACCACCAACAGTAGCAATAAGAGAGCAGAAAGAGTGTTCAACAATATATATATATATATTCAGATATTGTATGTCCAAGAGATTTCTTCACCAAGAATAGGGTAAGCGAGATTGAGTGGTCACGTATGTCAGAGAGAGTGAATATTTTCTTTGTTACAGGAAATTTGTATTATCTGGATTTTGCTTAAATATTGTTTACTTTACTGGATAGCATTTAGTAGGAACTTTGTTCTTTTCTTTACTGTCTATGCTATAATATAGTGCTAGCATTTGACCTTTTTGGTTATTAACTTGTTGGGTTCTTTTTTTTTCTCAATACGGGGAGGGCACATGTATTCTGTTAATTTTCTTTGCATGTAATTCTGATTTTATTTGATCTTTCTTTAGATATTTGGTGTTGTCAAGTTTAATGATAATAAACAACAAAAGAACTTAACTTTGTGTGTTGGTAAGACCCATACTCAATTAACCATAGTTTTTCACGTTTGTGTGTCTTGTTGTCACATAATTGTGTGTGTGTGTGTAGTTAAACATATTTCTGGGTATAAGGAGGTATAAGATTGTCTTATACTAAAATTATAGTCGTATAGATAGGCTGGACTAGAGAAAACTACTCATTCCAGAGACAGATCTTCTCCTTAAGCTATTCACTCGTGAAATCTATTCTCACACCTTTACTTCTCACGTACTTATAACCATCCACTCTACTCAGGCGGGACCATAAATAGCTTTCAAACCTATCGAAATTTACGACAGGTGGTTACGTTATCGCATGTCCTCCCGTGTGCGATAATAATATCAAATAGAACAAGATATATTTATGAACGATAACGTTGATATTAGATGAAACGGAAAAGACGGGGAAGACGAAAATGAGAACGACGAGAAAAAAGGTAAGTGACGATGAAAAAATAGGTCCACTTCATTGTAGCGAAATGTTTTTATGAGTGTAGTATTCAGTAGTAGTTACTGAAAAGAACTGAAGAAGAATTCAGTCTAACAAGAATGTAGTACTTCAGATAGAATTCAGGTTAAAGATAAAGCCTAAGTTGCCACCTTGCTATGTAACTAACCTATGATAATTATAATCAAACAAATTCAGCAAAAATCAATTCAACGGTATAAAATGAATTAGTCAGCTGATTCCAATTACTGAATCAATTGTGCAAAAGTGAATCATAAAAAGTGATGAAATTTGAATGAATAAAAGTTAATTACAAAATTGCTTTATAGTTGAGTTACACTAAATAACTAAATAAGAATTCCTTTCTGGAATCTTCTGAATAGCATAACATGTTCCTCCAAATGTTCCTTTTTATCACTTAAATATATCGTGTCTGGCCTAATGTTTCAGAACTGTTTTCTCATCCCTACACAAAGCTAATAAGCTTTGATTCTTTTGACTTTTCAAAATGGTTGCAGGAATTTGGTCACATAGAATACTTATATTAAAGTTCTGTGACTGTCGTCTATGAGTATACGCAGCAGTATCAATTGAAGGTCTGGCACTGGACCACTGTCACAAAATGGGGCGATCATCCTCAATCTTTGTTTCACTCCGGAAGTATCAGTACATTTGTGGTACTGATTTTATTGGGTGCTTTCATTTGTCGCACTTTCTTTCTTTCTTTTTCTGCTATGTGTAGCAAATATTAGGTATTTTCCTTCTTACACCCTTCTCAGGGACGAGTAGACATGTCTGGTTGTTATCAATTTCTCCCTACGTTGCAAGGAGTGGCAGCGACCTAACCATGTTGGCTACCGTAGGCGCAGCGATGTCAGTATACAGATTAACACGTAAATCGTCTCAGCGCAGTGCTTAAACACTGATATGACGCTGGTATCCTCATCACCAAAGTTTGGAATAACAACTCATGGACAGACACAGATAAGAGATTACCTCCTGATAAAAGTAATGATTGTTACATTGGGAACACGTTGTTATATGAGTTTACCGACATGTCTGTAAGTTGGTACACAGGGCAACCACCCATTTTCAGAAAAGTAATGTTTGAAATTTTGTATTAGCTGAGTCATGCAACATATCCAAATCAGATTGGCTGATCCTCTGAAGCGCGCATAACAAATGCGTGGCAAGGCAGTGGATATAATGTGACCATTTTCTCAAGCTATTTCACTTGAGAAATCGCTTGCCAAAATACACCAGACTGCCAGAGTGAAGACTAGAATTCAGAATTCCATCTTAGCAGACCGGACACTTTTATTTCGGAAGGACTTACTTAGGAAATCTCTTATTCTAAATAAGGACAACCTGAATATCTGAGGAAACTGAAGGAAACACACACGAATTCAGAGAGGGAACTTATTAAATTAACGACACCCCAGACGCGTGTAAGAGGCCGACTTCAGTCTCTTTTATTCATCTGAGCAAAAAAGTATGTGAACCAGGATTGACGTAAGTTGTGATTTATATTTCATATTTTATTACTAACATGGGATCTAACACACACACACACACACACGCACGCACGCACGCACGCACGCACACGCACACGCACATACGAGCATTTGTATATACCATTATATAGGCTGTATATGCTTCTGATTGGCTGGCAATATTCTTCTTCTTTCTCTCATGACAAAGCATTGTGTTTACAACTCGTTACATTCATCACAGTCATTAAAGTAGTAACTACATGACGGCTGTTACAAAGTGTAGCGAGAGGAACGATATAATGATGATGATATTATCCTGAACAAATAGATGTATCAGATGATACCAAGATAGTGCCAGATAAGAGACTGGTCTTACAAGAAATACCCCATTCTCTGAAAAGAGTAATGGAGTATCGACATCAAAGGTATGGTCAAGCTGTATAGGTTCTTAGATGCGATGGTACTGTACTATCTAGATTCCTATGGACTCCTCTCCAGACTAACCTTAGACAATGACTCTGCTAGGGGTAATTAACTGACCAACAAGAATTATGAACCAAACTTAAATAATTCGATAAAGACTAATGGTACAATTAATAATTTATTTATGTACAAGATCTTTTCTTCTTTGTTAATTTTTCAAATAAAATTCAATTAAAATTATGGGACACTTTCAAATATATATATATATATATATATATATATATATATATATATATATATATATATATATAGATATATATCTATATATATATATATATATATATATATATATATATATATATATATATGTATATATAAACACATTTACAGTTAATGTTCAATTACACTGTTTTCTTGCTTCCTGTTGGAATCTGTCTCTATTTTTGTGCTTTCTTGAATAGATGAATCTAAATGTTTCTTTATGACTCATATGACTGTCAAATGTCTTCTTTATACACCACAGTTTTTCATCATAACATAGTCTATTCGTAGGTGGGTTAATTTGGTGTTGTTTGAAAATTGAAAAGTAGACCAACACTGAGCTACTTATCTGAAACAAAGTCATTCCTAGGCCTCGTACAGCATATGATTGGATAGAACCCAACCACTGCGGGTCCTCCACTCGTCAAGATGACACAGTTAATACTGGCAAAGGTGTGAGCATCTAATTGCTGACCTGGTTATTATATATTGTGTATGACACCCAGGGCAGGATATAACCTGAAACAATATATACAACCAATGTAGTATAGCTCATTGTCTCCTTAGCCAGACAGGAGATAGTATGAGACAGTTCAGACAAACTGTGGTTAACCACAAGAGGGATAGTAAGTCATGAATAACACAATTCGTTCAGGTTCTAGCACAATAGTTAATTAATTAACTTGTTACAGTTTTGTCCATGATTTGTTTTAATAAAATCATATAGGCCTTATGGTAATCATTGTGTCATATATCAAATAATACAGAAAATCAATCTGTTATAGTCATTCCTTCCTCCAGTTTGGATAGTCCTTCCAGTGAATCTATTGCTATCTGCCTAAAGCTAATGATCCCTATTATCGAATTGGGTCCTTCTTGATCCAGGTACTCCATGATTGTTTGCACACTGCCTTCCGAAATATCATCAACATCAACACTTTTGTTTCCTCCTTGTCTAGCGTATCTTCTGACACTATGTATACCAAGCTGGCGTTTCATTGGTCAGTTATATCCACTGGGTTTGCGCGGTGATAAATTTTGAATGATGCCGAGATATGATTCAGACTTCATGACAATACAAAATAACAAATCACCCACACCTGCACACAAATCACTGTTTCGCCAAACATATTGAGGCAAAATAGTTTTATTTTGACGGGAAAATTGACAATGTGTATAGTTTATTTTCATTTCTTGTGTGCTTTCTTTAAATGTGCCACCGAATTTCAAAGTGTGATTAGAAACTTTATTTATGATCAGAAGCAACTAAAATTTTCCTACGTTATGCAAAAAATAGCTGTACTTTAACACGAAAATGGTCTTAGGAGTTCTACTTCAAAGTGTTATTAAAATTTTTTAAGCGGCCCCATGCTTTGCATGGATCAACATGGATCTGCCTTGGCTTAAGTCTCGTAAAATTCGGAGTCGGAACATTTTTTACCGACCCCGACTCCACTAAAAAATGACCGATTTCACGACTCCAACTCCGATTCCACAGCCCTGCTTACTACGATCCAACTCACTTTCTTCTTACAAAACATAGCATCTAACAGGTTTAAAGGTTAAAGTGGTAAAACAAATGCTCTTAACTGACTAATTAAGTAATGTCTTTGACCTTTGTCCTAGTAAGACTTATAACTACCTACTGTTTTCTGTAGTCTTATAAAACCCACCTCCTCTCCTCTTACAAAATATAACCAGGTTAGTGCCCAAGGGTTAAAACTAGTGTTCCTAACTGAGCAGCTGCAGTTTAAGCTTCCAGACGCTCACTTCAGGCCGTACACATCTCATCCCATCAAGCAGCACTCAATTTTCCTCGGGGGTTTAAGACCGGAGACGTTGGGCGAGCCAGGCCAGATTTCGAAGCTGACGGGCTATCATTTCAGCTGTGACTAAATGATAGGGAAATAGTTCAACGGGAAATGATGGGAAATATAATACGTTATGGGTATGTTAGAAGTAATGTTGGGAAATATAGCGGGTTATGAAAAAGTTGTAGGAAAACTTGGTCGGTGTAATAAGGCATGAATATGCAATGAAAGTAACGGACGAATAATAACAAGGGAGGATTTTACCGGTAACTTGCAATACTGTGCTTGTATATTGTCGTTGTTTATTTCTAAAAACTGTTTGATACTTTTTCGTAAATGTTAATATTTTTGTTGTCGTCGCTATGGATATACACTTGGAGGGCAACATTTTAAGAACAAAAAACTCCGCCAAAGTTATACCATGCCACAACCAGATTTAAACCTTTTTTTAACCTGTTGATAGCTGTGGCGAGAGGTTTTATTTGGCTGTAGGATCAGTATAGTACTGAAAATTACAGAAATAGAATTTCTGCAGAAAATGGTGAAGTCCCAGTGTCTGAGAGGACTACTGGTATCACAAATTAGTTACGGCTGTGAATGTTCTGATCTCGAAACAATAGTAGAGAGGAGACCGACATAAAGTGCCACCTCCGCTGTGTAACTAACTGTGATATTAATAAACAAGGAAACAGATTTTACTTAACACTAATAAAATTGACAAGTCGTTCAAATACAATTTCCTTATTTTTATTTAGTATATACACTATCTACTCTTGTGCTGAAGGGTGAATGTTGAAAAAAATGGAATGTAATGAATTTGTAAGTTTACATAAGATTTACAAATATTTATATTTATATAGTTAGGTAAATAAATATTACAAGTTTTCCAATTATAGGAACAAAAAAATTATATCAGCTGTGCTGTTATTTTCGTATAATTTATCCACTATGATCTTATTATTGTCTCTTGCTACGCTAATTCACGTTTTCTTCATTGACAGTTCTATGCTCACAATGCCGACAGAAATGGTACTAATGTGTACTCATCTCTCTTAAGTCTGTTCTTCTTTGTTTGGTTCACACCACCGGCAGAGTATCGTTCCTTTAGCCCACCCAAGACTGAGGGGGACCAAAGATGTAGAGTCTGGTCAACCTCTATGCTCCTGCGGAGTTCCAGGCAGCGGGATTGACTCGAACATACGACCTCAGGTTTTTAGGACACAATTAAACCTGTAACAAAGCAAAAATAGGGGCTAATTTCTGTCCTCAAGCCCACCTATTTCTAGTGTGAGTGAAATGAGCGTGTCTCCGATGTATGCATGTAGGATGAATGACAACATGGCTCAGTATGAATTAGCAATAGCGAGACAAGACAGGTGTCTACTTGCAAAACATTCTTTCTGATAAACTAATACATGGATACCTTCAATAATATAGATTCAATACATGAATACATTTAATACATGAATACATCCCATAATATAAATCAATACATGAATAAATCCAATAATATGTACACCTAGGTGTGATACAACAATGTCCTTCCCCCTATACTATACCACGCCCTCTATGACAATAGCTGGTAACATATATCCTAACAATATTGTTATGTTCTTATGATAGGAGTATATGCGACGAGGACTGTTTGGTGATATATCAGGTTGGAGTTATAGGAGACAATAGATTGGAGTTAGATGCGACAATAGATTGAGTCCTGACAAGGACTGTTTTGGTTATATTGGAGTTGGTCTTATCTGAGACAATAGATTGAGTTATAGAAGACAATAGATTGAGTTAGATGCGACAATAGATTGAGTCCTGACAAGGACTGTTTTGGTTATATTGCAGTTGGTCTTATCTGAGACAATAGATTGAGTTATAGGAGACAATAGATTGAGTTAGATGCGACAATAGATTGAGTCCTGACAAGGACTGTTTTGGTTATATTGCAGTTGGTCTTATCTGAGACAATAGATTGAGTCCTAACAAGGACTGTTTTGGTTATATTTGCAGTTGGTTTTATCTGAGACAATAGACTGAAGTTATAGACTGACAATAGATTGAAGTATAGGAGACAATAGGTTGAAGTATGAGTCCTATTAGTCTTCGTCTATTCAATCATAATAGGAAATACAATCATTATACTTAATTTCCCCAAGATACAATCAGTAACCTGATAGGTAGTATAAATGACACACAACAAATACCAACGGTTATCGTGAATATATTTACCCTCCTAAGATTTTAAACTGGCCAGGTTTTGACGCGACTTAGCGAAGTAGGTTGCAGGTCGATGCCCTCAGGTAAGTTGTAAATCAAAGTGACAGCTTCTTCCTCTTCAGCTCTGGCGTCAAGTTCGGGATTGCGTGGTTAGCATAAAATCCGCTTGATTATATAGTCAGGTAACTACTTGAGGAAAGCTTTCGGTTGGTTCCTGGCGGAGCAAAATGATTGGTTTCCTCCGGTTTTGTACCTGGTCTCATACAGCCTAATTTTCATCAGTTTTCATCGGCCATCTTGCGTGAACAAGATGGCCGTTAATTTATTCTGTCTCAGAGACTGGTGAACGTTGATCGTTGATTGGTTGAAGCAAATCTGTATCTCGACATAGTGATTAACAAAGTAGTGGGTTACACTTCGTTTCACGACAATAGCATCACAAGACAGTACCTTTTCTGGAAATCCCCAAAGTACGAGAGGTAGAGGGAGGTCGATAAAGACATGGAGAAGAGAATTGGAGATAATGGACGAAGAAGGCACAAAAAGGCCTTCAACTGACGACGCAGGACAGGAGGGCTTGACGTGGGTTTTTGTAGGCCAAAGCTTTTTTGGGAAATCGAAGGGCAATAATAATTATAATTTGTGATTTGCTTTATACAGAAAGGTTGTTTTTAAATAGAACCGTTTGCCTAGTCTTTTCCTCGAGAATCACAGCTTTCAACCATAGACATGAGTCATTTACTTATATCGAGACGTGATTCTATGTTGCTTATTGTTAGATTTCTATGCAGTGCTTGCTGTAGATACTGTTTGTACGTTGTTCGTTGTGGTTTCCTCTCGCGACTCAGCTACAGAGTTCCGGTTCGAAACGTGGTAGCGTCACGCTTCAGTCTACTCTGCTGTACATTGGTACCTGACTCTGCTCGTGAGTCAAGGAAGGCAAAGGTAGCGAGGAAGAGAAATGGTTTGTCCCATCTCATTAAAAAGGTTGGAACTAGTATGATGAAGTATCTTACACTTATCTCCCCTACGGCAGTTTCTGCTTTGGGACTATAGGCTTTTTAGTGAGTGGTAGTTCTATAACTTCAGCCTCTAAACCTTGTTTCCGGAATTCCCGTCTTATAAGATACGAAACTGGCTAAGGCCGAGGAATCTCTACTAGCAACAAAATCAATCACGTTCATCGATTATATAGTCACGTGCTGGCACAAGATGTAAATTACCAACGATGTCAGTTCTTGATAGTTCTTATTGCTCATCGTATCTTTGTGTAATGAAGTCTGACTCCTATCTCGGCATCATTCAAAAATTATCACCGTACAAACCCCGTGGATGTAACTGAGCAATGAAAAGCCACCTTGGTATAAATAGTGTCGGAAGATCGCTAGACATGGAGAAAGCGAAAGTGTAGATGTTAAAGATATTTCGGAAGACAGTGTGCAACTAATCATGGAATACATAGAGAAAGAAGGACCCAATTCAATAATAGGGATCATTAGCTTTAGGCAGATAGCAATAGATAAACTGGATGTGTTGTAGAGCTGAAAGTTATTATGAATAGAAGACAGCGGAACACGAACCATGTTGTGTTTTTCCATGTTTCGGCTGCTCCAGTGAATAGTCGGATAAACTATAGGATAAAATGGATATTCATAGTGATAGAGCTCATTGATGTCAGTAAAATTAGCCTAAGATGGAGGAAATCGGTGCAGAAATAAGGATTCCAGAATTATTTTGAATTTACTATCTAAGCACATATTGCCTTGCCTACACGATTTTGGATGCATGCAAATGCACTTTGGTCTGGTTTCCACCTCGTACATCCGCAAGACCACTATATAAGGGGAGAGAACGAATGACACAGACACACTCGCCGCCTAATTCAAACTACAGACACAGAGCACAAGCAGTTATATCAACCCCGCTGCCTTTATGTTTGTCTAATATTTATTTATTGCTTGTGGAAAGCGTTTTAAAGATATTATGCTTGCTGAAAAGGACTATCCAAACTGGAGGAAGGAATGACTATAACACATTGATTTTCTGTATTATTTGATAGATGACACGATGATTACCATATGGCCTATATGATTTTATTGAAGCAAATCATAGACAGAACTGTAACAAGTGAATTACTGAACTATTGTGCTAGTCCTTGAACGAATTGTGTTATTCATGACTTACTATGTCTCTTATGATTAACCACAGCTTGTCTGAAACTGTCTCATATTGCCTCCTGACTTGCTAAGGAGACAATGAGCGATACTACGTAGGTTGTATATATTGTTTCAGGTTATATCCTGCCCTGAGTATCATACACAATCTCTAGTGACCAAGTCAGCAAATAGATGTTCAAGTTTGTCAGAGCTTTTGCCAGAATTAACTGTGTCATCTTGACGAGTGGAGGACCCACAGTGGTGGGGTTCTATCCAATCATACTGCTGTACGAGGCCTAGGAAGGACTTTGTTTCAGAAGTAGCTCAGTGTTGGGCTACTTCAACTTTCAAATACCTTATACCCACCTACGAATAAACTATGTAATGATGAAAATAAAAACTGTGGTGTAGATAGAAGACATTTGACAGTCATATAAGTCATAAAGTAACATTTATATTCATCTATACAAGAAAGCACAAAAATAGAGACAGATTCCATCAGGAAGCAAGAAAACATTGAATATGAACTATATTAGTTTAAGATATTAACTGTAAATGTGTTATGTATATAAGAAATGACCCATAATTTATTTTGCAATCAATTGAATTTTATTTGAAAATTAACAAAGAACAAAGAAGAAAAGATCTTGTATATAAATAAATTATAAATTGTACCCAGAGTCTTCAGTGAATTTTTTAAAATTTAGTTTAAAGTTCTTGTTGTTTAGTTAATTACCCCTAGCAGAGTCATTATCTAAGGTTAGTCTGGAGAGGAGCCCATCGGAATCTAAGATAGTACAGTACCATCTCATCTAGGAACCTATACAGCTTGACTATACCTTTGATGTCGATACACCATTACTCTTTTCAGAGAATGGGGTATTTCTTGTAAGACCAGTCTCTTATCTGGCACTATCCTGGTGTCATCTGATACATCTATTTGTGCAGGATAATATCACCATCATTATATCTTTCCTCACAGCATGGGAATGCTATGAGGGAGGCTTCCCGCAAGATGACCAGATGTAGAGGCAGCTTCGTAAGGAGCGAAAAGAAAAACAATGAGGTCTTGAAGATAGGATAAGGGAGGAAGAAGTTACCAACGTTACGACCATACGCGCTTCGTCAGGAACACACGATCGAAAACAAAAGACACGGCTACTATCATTAAAAAATAAATAAATTACAGATATTCCTCGACTTACGACGTGCGCGACTTACGACGACTCGACTTACGACGGCCAGAAGTAAAATAATAAATTAAAAATTAAATTTTTAAAGGGAAAATGTTCATAATTCTTTTTCTTTTCTAGGTGTCATTCATCCTAAGTCCTTTTATTTTTCATGTTCTAACTGCTGTGTACGGCTTGGGATAATATAAACATGCTCACAAGAGTACTAAAGAGTTCTACTACATTGAACTCTATAAACATTAACTGGGTTTGATATTGAACATTAATTTCCATTAGATGTGATATTCTTTCTCAGACTTCATGCATAAGTGTCCATTGTTCCTTTGCGTTATAAGTGTGTGTACTGTTTCCCAATCATGTCTAGTAAAAGCTGTCATGTTCAAATGACTGATATGTGTGTGTGTTTATGTATATAATTATTCTTAATTTGTGTTTGTGGCTGTTGTGTACCACATTTTGTATCTGTATTTTTACACAACATTTTTAACAGTATTCTATAAGCTTTTTAGTACTGTAAAACACACTGTAATGACACATCTTTTATTTTAACCCTTTTATTAATTGTACAGAGTATGACTTGATCAAATGATGATATGATGGAATATGGACTTGGAAATATGTAATAGGATTTGGAAATACGTAATAAGTCAATACATTTCACAGCTGATTCGACTTACGACCACTTCGACTTACGACTTAGCCGCCGGAACGGAACCCTGTCGTAAGACATGGACCATCTGTAATACATTTACATTATTTTTCTCTTCCTTTTCTTTACTATTTTCGTTCCACTGCCCCTGATAGAGACCTTTGGATCGTAACGTAGTCTATTAATTTGTACGCGACCTATTTTCTTCTCATCATCATAAACTGACTATCTCCACATGGAAGGTCGGCTACAATGGATCTCCAACGTTTTCTGTCTCCTGTCCTGATGGTGCACTCTGGTAGACTGATTCCTGTCCATCTCTTGATGTTATCTCACCTCTTTTATCGCGTTTTCCTGTAGCACTATTGTACTGAGCGTCCGTTTGACAGAGTGGTTGGAGAACTCGTCTCTCGTGGCAAATGTGTTGGGCTCGAAATATGGTAACCTCGCACTCCAGTCTACCCAGCTTAAATGGGTACCTGACCCTGCGCTTGAATTAGGGAAGGAAAAGACAGCAAAGAAGGGAACTGGTTACCACAACTTTCGGTGCTGAAACCAGCATAGAGAAGTCTCTATTACTTCACTTCCTCCGGCAGTATCTATTTCTTCTTTTTTTTAACGTTTGCCTTAAACTTTTCCTTCCATTACGATTTTCATCAAGGTGTTATATCTTTTTTATTTGACCTAAATATCTTAACTGTCTAAGTTTGATCCCCGTCATTATTTCTATTTTCATTACTTGCTTTTCAAGCACTCCATTATTTGTTTTCTTCTCTTTTCATGAGATGCATCTGATTTCCACTAGCCCACCATATAGTATTAGCCATAATCTGCCATGTATAAAGAAGCAAACTTTAGATCTATTGTCTGCTAGACCACCACGTTGCAACAGACACGTCTGCTAGACCACCACGTTGCAACAGACACGTCTGATAGACCACCACGTTGCAACAAACACGTCTGCTAGACCACCACGTTGCAACAGACACGTCTGCTAGACCACCACGTTGCAACAGACACGTCTGCTAGACCACCAAGTTGCAACAGACACGTCTGCTAGACCACCACGTTGCAACAGACACGTCTGCCAGACCACCACGTTGCAACAGACACGTCTGCTAGACCACCACGTTGCAACAGACACGTCTGCTAGCCACCACATTGCAACAGACACCTAAAAAAGGTTACGTTTTAGTTTTAAGGACCATCTTCATTGCACACGGATAACTTCTTCAGTGCTCCAGTCTTCTCCCTTAGATCACAAAAATGAGAATCTCAGCATAGTGCACGAACTCTGTAGCACCAGCAGGATCACAATGTGTGTATATAGAAATCAATCACACATTCTAAAAATATTTTTTATGTTGGGTAGGTTTTGCTAATGTAAATTTTGCCAGGGCAGCGGCCGTATGGCCTACTCTGTGCGATTTCTAACTGCCGAGGGATTTTTAACGTGCGTAACTTGCACTCGGGACCTCCTATTTTTCGCACGTCTCTGAGATGTCTAGGCATCCAATCTCACTACCTATGAGATCAGGGGGAAGTATGACATCATTTGGACCCACTGGTTCTGGAAAAAAAATTTCAATAAAATATGTTCCATATGCTGAGAACCGAACCCGACACCTTTAGAATTAGAGGCGGTCGCCATACCTCTTAACCACTCCGACCCTCTAAGAAAGGTTAAAGTGAATAAGTATCTCTTTTTGTAAACACAAGCTATGCAGATCGATACGGTTTTTAACGTAGCCCTTAACAGATACTCCAGCAGGGGAGTATCCCCAAGCGTTTATCTGTCATTTCTGATATTGACATTTATTTGAAGGCATTGTTAGATATCCTGTGTCTTCTTTCTCTACCGTCTTCTGTCTAGGAGTCTAAAAATTGTTATTTGTGCAAGCCACTGTGTCTGCTTGTGTATGTATGTGGGTAACAACGAGTGTCATGCAACCTGTATGTATGTGTGGATCATCATCATCATGTGACGTATTCTCTCCAGAACGTTGTCTCCATTACAGCTGCTCTGAACGCATCACGATTCTCGGCAAGTCGACCTGCATCAACCAAAGACAAGTTCAGACTCTCGGTGATGTCCTGGTTCCACCGTCGTCTAGGTCGACCCCTTCCCCTTTTTCAGGGACCATGCCTTCCATCACTAATTTTCCATGCTATTATGTCTTTATATATGACCGAAAAATGTCATCTTCCTTATTGCGATGGTATTTAGGAGCCAATTTTCCTCTACGTTTAGTGAGTGCAGTACTTCCCTGTTGGTCTTTTTTTCTGTCCAGGGTATTCTCAGCATCCTTCTGTAGCATTTCATTTCGAATGAAATGCTATCTTCTTGTTACTTTAACCACCATCCTCAGATACCTCATTTCTGAGGAAAGTGGTTGAAGTAACAAGAAGAGACATGGTCCGCAACCAGACGATACGTCAAGGCCTAAAATCCCATCCGCTGCAGACCCAAATAGAACAGTCCCAACTAAGATGGTTTGGCCATGTCTGCATAGTGGGAGAAGATTGACTACCACGACAAGTATGGGAAACTAAGAGCCAGGGATCTAGACCGCCAGCACGACCCAGAGTCCACTGGGAGGACAACATTAGACAATCTCTGAAGGACCGAGGACTAGAATGAACCTAGGCCAGGAGGAAGACAGCCGATAGGATAGTATGGCGGTCTCTCTCTTCCAAAACTCTACACCTCACTGTAGAAGAGGAACGACTAAGGATATGTATATATATATATATATATATCAGTGGCGCAACTAGGGTTGATGGCGCACAGAGCAAATAAAAAAAATTGTGCCCCTTGAAAACTGCTCTTTAAAATTCTGGCTGAATTCTTATCTTTGTACTTAAACTAGTTACTCGTTATAATACTGATTACGAAATAATTAAAACAAATACACTTTAATTGTTAAAAAAAGTTAAAAACTTATGTTGTTGCTAATTTATTTTTATAACTATAAACACGCATTTATTCCTCACTTTGTCAATGCCAGAAAACACATAGAGAAGAGAACTGGAAATAGAGGTGAAAATGATGAGGAAAACATGGAAATAAGTTGAGCGGATGGCACGGGACAGGAAGACTTGGCACGTGTTTGTTGAAGGCGCATGCTCTTTGGGGAGCTAAAGGGTATTGATTGATTGATTGTCAATGCCATTACATTTTAGAAATTGCAAATACTACCAGGGCGTTTAAAAATAATTGTTACTGACATTTAGAAAAGATTCTGAAAACAACAAAGAAGTTACTGTTTACTTTACTAGACATTTAAAAAAAAACTGATTTGGAAATTCACACTAAAAAATGGATTTTTCTAACTTTAACTGATGCAAATTGATCAATAATATCATCAAAATTTCTTATATCAGTTTCCTCACGTTCAGTGCTGATAAAGCTAAAGCAGAAAGTCTCTCTTGTCCCATTGAAACTCTCAAATATGATAAGATCAATTATAACTTTCTAAAAGATCGCTCACAGCTGGAAATGGAAATTAGAATAAGTGAGCATTATCTGAACAGCAACTCTGAAGTTTGGAAAAATAATTTCGTCTCCGTACTGAACAATAAACTTGAAGAGTTCCTCAGCTTTTGAAATCTGAATATTTGCTTTTCAGAAGCTTCTTACAATCGGTGTCTGTGGCCTAATGGATATAAACGCAGTTTCATAATCCAGATATACCAGGTTCGAAATCTGCTGCAGGCGGTTTGGTAGCAGATCGCTTTGTGTGGATTTTTAACAATGGTATAAGCGCCGTACCGTTCAGAAAGCAATGGCAAACTACTGAATGAAAAAATTGCCTAGAAAAATCACAAACAGCCAATAAAAGCTGGGGTTGATTGCCACGTCCTGTAAAGGATAAGCAATTAACTTTCTTACAATCCAGGATGTTTTTAAATAAAGCTGAAAACCGTCAATATCAGTGTTGTAAAACTGTCCAAGGATGAGACAATTTTTCTTCAAGATATTTAGGTCATGATTGCTGCTGCTTCCATTTGAGTCAAGCAATCATCCTATAACATGTAAAGGAAATCCAAATTTTGAATCCAAATTATGGAGACGAACAAATCTTTCTTCCATTTTATTATAGAGGCGATAAATGGTTTCTTTAATTGTTTTCATTGTTTCTTCTTTTGCAACGAACACTACATCGTTGGCGTTTTCACCGAGCATTTGTTTCTTCTTTCTGGAATGTTATTCTACTTGAATATCTCACTCATCACTCAGTTTCAGCTCTGCTTCAAGTGATTCACTGGCCAATAATTCTCGATTGCTCTAAAAATAATCTTGAAGGGCTTTTAAACCATAAGCAACATCATGAATGTTCATGGCATGATCTTGGGGTCGTTTTTGAACACGATCAATCCGAACACGAATTTTGTTTCAAATCCAAGAAAAGTCAAAAAATCAAAAGTCCAAATTCGATTGAGCACCTGCTTTGCAACACCTCTTGTATTAGCAGTCTCATTTTGATCATGCTTTGCAAGATTTCAGCTTAAAATAAAAGTACTCATGAACTGGTTTCACAGCCTCTGTTCTAGAACTCCATCGAGTTTCAGGCTCAGATTTGACAACTATGGTTATGATACATTTCTGCTCTTGCCAACGGAGAGTAGAGCGTGAAAAGACCGAATAAAGTTACTCAGTTGTACCAAAGAAAGTCACCATCAGTGCATAATGGGTAGCAACACGCTTTCCAGCCACAAAAGTATCTTTGCTACTTTTTTGAATAATCCACTGTTGAACAACACCATTATAACCAGCCTTAAATGCAGTATTGTCAAAGCACTGAATCCGATAGTCTTCTCATGCTTTTTATCTTTTTCTTATTGTTCCAAAATCACTTCCACAATGCTTTCAACATCCTTTCTTTTTAATTAGATAAATCTTCTCAAAATCCATGTCAACATAAAGAACTGTTTGTACCATTTTCAATCGAAGTGCCTGGTCTGGGAGTAGAATTAAACATGAAGTCAAAATATTTGAGCTTATGGACGCTCAGTAACAATTTCTGGCAAACGGTAGAAGCCATTAACTGAATAAACTCATTCTGTACTAAAGGAGATAAATATGATGTTGTTATAAGAGTACTTTTCCACCTCTTTTCTTAAATATATTCTTTTAACATTAGTGTTTTATGATTTTTTTCGGGTTAAAACGTCTAAATAGTTTACAGCGAAAGATTTTTATAACTTTACCTCCCCTGGTCGATCAACCGCGTTAGTAGACAGATCGTTCCTGTATATTGTTCTGAAAAGCATTTTGTGCATCACTTGCCCGCCCGTAATATTGACAGTTCATGTAACACATTTCCAATAAATAATTCGTGCACTATATATCTGATTGGTATTTCATGCATTACTCATCCGGTTGGCAGTGTATGAAGCGCTTATCATGCTGAAACTTTCATTCTTCATCGAGTTGTGAGATAATTCATGCCTGTTTCGTTTATCGATAAGTATCACTCCTCGAGTTTTGAGATAATACATGCCTGTTTCATTTGATCGATAAGTATCACTCTTCGAGTTGTGAGATAATTCATGCCTGTTTCGTTTGATCGATAAGTATCACTCTTCAAGTTGTGAGATAATTCATGCCGTTTCGTTTGATCGATATGTATCACTCTTCAAGATGTAAGATAATTCATGCCTGTTTCATTTTATCGATATGTATCAACTCTTCGAGTTTTGAGATAATTCATGCCTGTTTTATTTGATCGATATGTATCAACTCTTCGAGTTTTGAGATAATTCATGCGTGTTTCATTTGATCGATATGAATCAACTCTTCGAGTTGTGAGATAATTCATGCCTGTTTCGTTTGATCGATATGTATCAACTCTTCAAGATGTAAGATAATTCAGGCCTGTTTCGTTTGATCGATATGTATGAACTCTTCGAGTTGTGAAATAATTCATACATGTCTTGTTCTTGTCCCACATATGTATCACACTTCGAGTTGACAGATAATTCATAGGTATCTCTGCTGACTGATATGTATCACTATTCGAGTTGAGAGATAATTATGCATGTCTCTCCTGACTGCTGTGTATCACTCTCCGAGTTGGTAAGAGATAATTCATACATGTATTGTTCCGCTGATATGCCTCACTCTTCGAGTTCAGAGATAACTTTTGTACAGCATATCTCGTCTGATAAATGTGTAACCTTCTTCGTTAGTTTGGCGTCAGTTATACATCGCTTTTTCGCATTAATGATTATCAACAGTTTACTCCCTAAGCATCAATAATTTTTTTTTAGTTGATGAAGAAAAATATCCCTTAGAACCCCATAACATGTCAAGGACATTTTCTTCAAATATCCGTTAAAATACCACTTAACAGTTTCAATGACGAGTCTGTTACATTTATTGTCCATTATAAGCGAGGCGTTGGCCGAGGTTACAACCTGTTAAGGTTTTGTGCTCTGCACCCTCCTTCATGCTGTGAGCTCTAGACCAGCTTCATCCAGTGTCAACAGTGAGGGAAGACGGATGCTGGGCAGTGGTACCAGCAGCTGACGTCGTGGCGTGAAACAGGACACAAAGATTCGATCTCCACTGAGGTGACTTGAAAGTTTTTCCGACTTGATTTAACAAGCGTTCTAATTGATTTGACGTCGCTTTTATCTTTTAACGACAATTGTTAACATTATAATTTAAAACCCGTTATTGCCTGAAGGTAAGTGATATTATTAATTTTTTGAACTTCCAAAAACAATGAATTAAAAAAATATTTTTTTTTAATGCGGTGAAGCATCCACGTTAATCACACAACCCTTTTTATTACTTATTTCCCCAGTGTATTTCTTTACTTTATATTTTATTTGTTTCTTTCCCACACACTGAATTGTAATCTTTGATGAGTATTCCATTCGTCTTAAAGTAGTCGTTAAATGTAAGTGTCGCTGCTATTTCATAGTAAGAAAGGTAAAGGTAATACCATATAAGAAACTGCCGTAGGGGAGTGAGGTGTTTAAGACTTCACGATACTAGGTCCAGCTTTAATTAAGTGGGATCACCAGCTCCATTCCTCGCTGCTTTTGCCTTCCCATAACTCACGGGCGAAGTCAGGTGCCTATTTACAGCTGGGTATACGGGAGCGTTATGCTGCCAGGTTTCAATCCTGGAACCCGGTATGTGTGCCGCGAGAGGATAATGCTCTAACCGCTTAGCCATTCGGACGCTGTATTTTAATGTAATACTATTAAAGTTCTGAGGCATTGCATGACGGATGGCCGCCGACCGAGCAAAGTGGAAGCAGTTTATTGCTGCCCCACAAAACATCACCAGGCGTGATGGCCACTGACTGCTTTGACAATCGGCGGCTAAGGATCAAAGAAGAAAAAGAATATAAAAGCTACATCAGTGGACATGGGATCGTTACTAAATATCAGGGCTGTGGAGCCGAGGTCGTGGAGTTGGAAAAAATGTCCGGACTCTTGACTCCGAATTTTATTCCATATGATTTGTAAAATAAAACTGTAGTCTGAGTCGGACTTCTAAAATTTCAGAAGTCGGAGTCGGAACATAATTTGGGCTGATTCTACAACCCTGTTAAATATAAAAATAAATGTGAGGAATACTACACACACAATTTTCACGCAAAGGAGTAACAAATCTTCACACTGAAACTGAACTGACATAAGCTGCCAGAAGATAACGATTTTCTCACACATAAAATAATGTAACTGCAGACTAACAAGAAAAAAATTGATACTTATAAGAGCCAGCAAAACTGGAAAGCGAATAACCTTGAGAAAAAAAAACGAACAGAAACTGCTTGGGGCGCGGACTAGCAAATACTGAAACTGTTGTATACAGGAAATGTAAGACCCAAACTGGAATATAGAATTACGGCCTGAGAAGCTTCCTCATTAATCCAAATTTAACAGACCAGGCAGAATACAAAACCAGCCTGAGAGAACTATTAATGAAGCAATGGAATCACGCTCAATAAATGCGTTGAACAAGGTAAAAAAAAATATTTATAGAATGTGTGATTCTTATACACACACTTTGGGATTCTCACCGGTGCTACGAAGTTCATGCACTGTGCTGAGATCCTCCTTGTGTGATCTAAGGGGGGTCATCTGAGCACTGATGTCCGTGTGCAATGAAGATTGTCCTTAAAATCCAAAACTAAACGAAACACAGCTACAATCAATATATGACAGAAAAGACAACAGAATGCTGCAACAGAGTCTAACAGACCCACAAACCGCCCGATGAATGACAGATTGAAAGGGTTTGGCCGTGGTAGACAGCTCCATTTTCACAAACATGCCGAAGAGCACGTCCTAATGTCGCAGACCGTGCACAGCCTAATGCAGAGCTGCCAACCACATGCACAACATTCCTTCACTTATCATTATTTTCCCTTTTGCTGTTTATGAAGCGTGGCGCAACCACTGCAGCAATTCCCCCCCCCTCCCCCCCCCCCGCCTTTTTTGTTGTTGCAGGAAGCGTACACAAACCATTCACAGGTTCTTGCAGGAAGCCTACACAAATCATTATCATGTTTTTGCAGGAAGCCAACACAAATCATTCACGTGTTCTTGCAGGAAGCCAACACAAATCATTCACACGTTCTTGCAGGAAGCCAACACAAATCATTCACATGTTCTTGCAGGAAGCCTACACAAATCATTCACATGTTTTTGCAAGAAGCCAACACAAATCATTCACACGTTCTTGCAGGAAGCCTACACAAATCATTCACATGTTCTTGCAGGAAGCCTACACAAACCATTCACACGTTCTTGCAGGAAGCCTACACAAATCATTCACATGTTTTTGCAGGAAGCCTACACAAATCATTCACATGTTTTTGCAGGAAGCCTACACAAATCATTCACATGTTTTTGCAGGAAGCCAACACAAATCATTCACATGTTCTTGCAGGAAGCCTACACAAACCATTCACACGTTCTTGCAGGAAGCCTACACAAATCATTCACATGTTTTTGCAGGAAGCCTACACAAATCATTCACATGTTTTTGCAGGAAGCCTACACAAATCATTCACACGTTTTTGCAGGAAGCCAACACAAATCATTCACATGTTCTTGCAGGAAGTCTACACAAACCATTCACACGTCCTTGCAGGAAGCCAACACAAATCATTCACATGTTTTTGCAGGAAGCCTACACAAATCATTCACATGTTTTTGCAGGAAGCCTACACAAATCATTCACACGTTCTTGCAGGAAGCCAACACAAATCATTCACATGATCTTGCAGGAAGCCTACAAAAATCATTCACATGTTCTTGCAGGAAGCCTACACAAACCATTCACACGTTCTTGCAGGAAGCCTACACAAATCATTCACATGTTTTTGCAGGAAGCCTACACAAATCATTCACATGTTTTTGCAGGAAGCCTACACAAACCATTTACATGTTCTTGCAGGAAGCCTACACAAACCATTTACATGTTCTTGCAGGAAGCCAACACAAACCATTCACATGTTCTTGCAGGAAGCCAACACAAACCATTCACATGTTCTTGCAGGAAGCCAACACAAATCATTCACATGTTCTTGCAGGAAGCCAACACAAACCATTCACATGTTCTTGCAGGAAGCCAACACAAACCATTTACATGTTCTTGCAGGAAGCCTACACAAACCATTCACATGTTCTTGCAGGAAGCCTACACAAACCATTTACATGTTCTTGCAGGAAGCCAACACAAACCATTCACATGTTCTTGCAGGAAGCCTACACAAACCATTCACATGTTCTTGCAGGAAGCCAACACAAACCATTCACATGTTCTTGCAGGAATGGGTTCTGTATCATTTTCTTTTACGTGATGAGGTTGTCAGCCTCATACACAACCTCATATTAGTCGCCTTGTACGACATGCCTGAAGGAGCAGTAACCCTTTTATTTCTTTGTCTCATAAGAGACCCTCATGGAAACTACACGGGGCCCCCAGGGAGGAGAACCAGAATCCCAGAATTAGTAGGGACACATACCAGAAGTGAAGAAAAATGCAACCAAATTATGAGAGAGGGATCATACAACTTCAGAATATAGTAATAAAACGTACCCAACAACACAATGGAGTCTTCAGCTCCGGATTATTCATTAACTCTTTTACTCCGGAACAACGCTCAGAGCGTTGGTCAGATTTGAGACCCGTGCCTAAACAACTCTCTGAGCGTTGTTTTTAGTGTATCACGAATTAAAATTACGGCACAGGGTGGAAAATAATTGCGGAGTCAAAGAGTTAAGCCCGCGGAAAAAAAGCAACGGAGTCAAGACGCACAGAGCTCTACAGCATCGGCACGTGCACAATAGTACTCTTGTACGTGCAGGGTAATAGTATCTGTACAACAGTTAGTTTATTAGTTATTTCCACCCCCGATTTTTTCCTTTTTTAAAAAAAAAATTATATTTTCTTTGCAGGAGCACCACTCCCTTTAACAAAATCTAGGGGCTGGAGCTCACACTTGAATTAATAAAAACATTAATCTGAAATCCATTAGTTTTTTTCCCTGGTTTTAACTTTTAGAAGATTGGAGAGGGGCTCCAAAATATATTAATAACTGTGGTGGGTTTGATGTTAATACAGTTTGTTGTAAAGAAATCTTAGTGTACTGAATGAGGTCAGCTGTGAAGGTCCCTGAATATAATAAATATTAGAGTAAATTTCCAGGGCACCTTTCTACTACCACCACTATGATCTCATTCAGACTTATTCTAGATAGAATGTAAGATGACTACGTTTGGTGTCTAGGGTTATGAAATGTTAGTGTAAGGTTGCATTAACCAACTGGACATATAAACAATTACACAAATTATTTTATTATCTAATACAACACAACAGTACCACGACAATCACATACGAACTACACTTTAAAAGACTATCTTTAGTAAGTCAGTGGTTGATAGTTTGGAAAAATTAATGTTTTTCAATTTATTGTCCTGAATCTGATTTATTTGGAATCAGGACTGATAATCAAAAATGAAATCATAGAAAGTAATTACATCAATCAATTTATACAATGGGTCTTCTGACCATAATACACATATTATTATATAAGGGTGTAGTTGTATTGTCTAACTGAGGTGACTTCTAGTATACACTGGTTGATTGTTTATTATCATCATCTCTGCATGTTGTTTGTAAGTTTTTGTGGACACTGATGGAATGTTTATATCACTATTCTCAGTCTCTTATTTTAATATAATGTTAGTTGAGCGATCAGGTGCCGAAACATGCACCTATCTTTGTAATATGATGTAGGAATCTTCCTGCACTTCGCTGAACGACAACCTTCAGCTCCCACTTCTTCAATAATGATGGTGGTTTACAGTTGTCTCCGAAAAAGGCAAGACTGTGGCATGAATATATCGGCCCACTGTAGTCTGGCACCAGTTATTGACAGCAACCAAAACCCTCACAGATGCAAGGAAATAACACAAATAAACGATGACTGGGCAATAGAAAATGGTACATTTTCGATCTGCCCTTTGTCCAGGCTTTTCCTATGTTAGAAAATTCTCCGCCTGCTCTCATCGATCTTGCTTTGCACAAAATTTACTTGAAATGGCAGTGAACAGTCTCCGTTTCGTACCAGTATCTGCTGCTTTGTCCAATGGGACCATGTTTACATTTATTTTGAATCTATCGTTTCAAATAACAACTCCCAATATGTTTCCAAGACAAATATATTTTTAGTTTTAGGTCAACCAATCATACTTCGCCTTCCTTTAAAATACACCCAATCAAATATCCCGTACCTTTTAACCTCATTTACCCAAAGTCGTTTTTTCAAAACATGCCATAAAAAATTATAAGCAGGCATGATCTTTACTTGACAGTCTGGTCGGGTCCACTATAGTATTATGGCTATAATTAGTTAATTAATGGACTATTTGCGTAACTATTAACATATTCTTTGTCAACAAGTCCTAAGGTACACGAATATACAATTTATATGGGACTAGTTGGCTTGGTTCAGAAGTACACAGTTTTTTTTTCTAAGTTAGTGTTTTTTATTTTTAGTCTACTACACGTTCAATTCTTTTCCATGTGCTGTCTTCTCTATTTACGTGATAATTACGTCCTTTGAAATAAGAGCTAAGGTTGTTTTTGTGACACGAGTTGTCTACATGTTCTAACTTTTTCCTCGTATTTTGGGGAAACCCCTAAGGCAAGGCTTGCCCCTGTGCTAGTATTGGCTTTTAGTTTAAAATCAATGCGAAACGAATTAGCATTTCATCTATCCGTTCCCCTCCTCGTTCCACAATGCATTTTTAGGCTCATATTTTCTTAGAACTAGGAAAAGTGATTATGTCAAGGACGAATTTAAAAAATTTGGGTACCGTTTTGTTCGGCTATTCGTTAGCAAAAAATAATCTGAAGGCGTAGGCGATACCAAAAGTTCTAGCAGAAAATTCTTTTATACTTTCTTATCTTTTCCTTTATGCCCGATATTGTTATATATTAATTTAGATATTGTATTTAGAAATTCACTACACATGTCCCCCCTTTAGAACAGACGATCATATGTCAGTTCCTATTTGTAAATACACATAGATGAATTTACTATCTATGCCTGATGACTACTCTGATGTTCGTCGTACGGATGTCTGCTTAAAAAATCAGGTCTCACATTAGTTTTTCCGGGAATGTACTCTATGGTAAACTGGAATGGCTGTAAGAGCAAAGACCAGCGCAATAACCTAGCATTTTCATGCCTTGCTTGTGACAGACACACGAGTGGTTTATGATCTGTCTGGATCCTAAATGATTGTCCATAGAGATAAATCTGGAACTTTTTTATACCCCAGATGACAGCGAGACATTCTTTTTCACTTGTTGAATATTTTTGTTCTGCTGTATTCAACTTACGGCTAGCATAAGCAACTGGGGTTAATTCCCCATCAAGTGAATTTGACCGTTGTAATAGAGCTGCACCCAAACCTATATTACTCGCATCCGTTCTCAGAATGAATTCTTGACTTAAGTCAGGTAATTTCAAAATAGGCCTGCTTGTGTGCTTTTCTTTCAATTCTTGGTATGCTAATTCACATTGCGCTGTCCAAATAATTCTATCAGGATTTCCTTTGCGCGTTAAATCAGTCAACTCCGCCAATGCCGGTCCCAAGCCCGGATGAAAAAGGAGGAGGGCGGCCTGCATGGAGGCCGTAAGGAGGCAGCCACTCCACCATGCAAAGGCACAACAGGCCAATCACCTGTTTGCTTTAAATCACGATTACTAGCAACACAAGAGAGAAAACTGGACTGATTCTAAAGGCGACGAACTGGAACGGACTACGGACTACGACTTATGGAACTTGGAACACAAGAAGTATAAATGGGAAGGAAGAAGAGCTGGTGGAAGAGATGAGGAAAGCAAAACTAGAAATCATGGCTATAATGGAAACAAAGAAAAAAAGGACAAGGAGTCATGGATCTCGATGGCAACACGCTGCTCTACAGTGGTGTACCCATGTCTGAAAGAGCTAAAGGGGGCGTGGGTTGCATTGTGGCCCAAAATCAAAAAGATAGTATCAAGGGATGGAACTTTGTCTCGGAGCGCATTATGGTTGTTAAACTGAAAGAAGGAGAAACCATAGTCAACCTGGTCATAGTGAATGGGCCAAATGAGGATGAGAGAACAGAGGTCAAGGAGAAATTCTTCGAGCTGCTTCAAAGGACAGTGGATGACTGCGTAGATGAAGTTATCATGCTCGGAGATTTTAATGCCAGAGTTGGAAATGACCATGCTAGATGGGGTGGAGTTATCGGAAGATATGGAGAAGATACTCTCAATGACAATGGATAGCGACTCCTTAGATTCTGCAGTGAGCAGAATCTGATCATTACAAACACAAAGTTCCCCCATAAGCGCATACATGTATACACTAGATGTGAACCAACAAAGAATGAGAAGTCAGTGATCGACTATGCCATTGTTCGGAGAAGCTCATTTAAATATGTCCGAGATGCTAGAGTCTGGAGGGGGCCAGAGATTGGAAGTGATCACTACCTGCTAACAATCAAAAGAACAACTGAAAGAGTTGCTCAGCCTAGGAACTGTCCAACATCACGCAAGAAACCAAGTAAACGAGCAGGACAAATGAGCATTAGGACCTACAAGCTGAGAGAGCCAGAAATTAAGACCAGATATCAGGGGCTTATTGCTGCAGCGGTGAGCAACACAGAAGAACGACCTGATGACTTGGAAACCCTCTGGATTAAATTCAAGGATATCATAAAGACAGCTGCTGCAGAAGCATGCGATGAAGTCCGACTTGGGAACAAGAGAAAGAGGACACCTTGGTGGACAGAGGAAGTCAAAGAGAAAATAAGAGAGAAGAAAATGGCATGGAAACAATACTTAGGAGCTAAAAACACAACAGGACAAATGGAAAAATATAGAGAATATGTGACACTCAGAACAGAAGCAAAGAACAAAGTGCTAGCAGCAAAACAGAAGTCCTGGAAAGAATTTGGAGAAAAGCTAGAAAAAGATGCACAAGAAAACCAGAAATTGTTCTATAAGACCCTAAAGAACATGAGGAAGGAAAAACAATGCCCTCTCAAATTTATAAAGGACAAGCAAGGCAAATTGCTTACTGCCCCGAAGGAAGTAATGGGAAGATGGAAAGAATATTTCTCAGAACTCCTGGATGGTGAGCATGGTGAAGCATCAGAAATGATAAACACTAGCACAGAAGAGAAAACCAATGATGGTGAAGATGACATAAAGATGGAAGAACTGAAGGCAGCACTGGAGAAAATCAAGATGGGCAAAGCAGCAGGGCATGATGGTATAACACCAGAAATGGTTAAGTTCATGGGAGCATCAGGCGACCTATTACTCTTAAAGGTCCTACAGGCAGCATGGTGCAACAAGACCATACCAAAGGATTGGGAGATTGCCATCATAACACCAATTTTCAAAAAGGGTGACAATCGACAATGTGGAAACCATAGAGGCATATCCCTTCTCAGTGTCCCTGGTAAAATCTACTCTAGAATCCTAGAGCAGAGACTCCGACGCCTAGCTGAGCCACAATTGGATGAGGTCCAGTGCGGATTCCGAGCAAACCGAAGTACTCAAGACCTGATCTTCACACTCAGACAGCTGAGTGAAAAGGCCCTTGAGTATAAGAGTGAGATCCATCTTTGTTTCATAGATCTGGAAAAGGCATTTGACAGGGTCCCCTGGAGCAAACTTTGGGACTGTTTGGCAAGGAAGAATATTCCAGCACCTCTGATTCATGCTATACAGAGCTTCTACAAGTCTTGCAGAAATTATGTGAGGACAGCAAACCATAAGTCAGAAGAGTTCAGGACCACCTCTGGTGTAAGACAAGGTGATATCCTATCACCTTACCTCTTCATACTCCTTATGGACGATGTCATCAAGGCATGTAAGGAGAGAACAAGAAAGTATTCAGTGGGGTACTGGAAGATGAGACAGGTTTATATTTCGGAGCTGGCATTTGCTGATGATGTTGCCCTGATTGCTAAATCAGAGGCACATCTCCAATCCAACTTGCAAGTCTGGAAGGAAGAGCTGGAGAAGAGAGGGATGGTCATAAGCAGCTCTAAAACAAAATCCATGGTGATATCACGAGAAGAAAGAAAACATCAGATTAAGTTGGGTGAACAGGTCCTGGAGCAGGTCGACCACTTTAAATATCTCGGAGCTATTATAGACCGAAAGGGAGGCATCAAAGAAGAGTTGGCCACTCGAAAAGCAGCGGCTGGGAAACTTTTTCAGGCCATAAATCGTGGATTCCTCAGCAAGAAAGAGGTTGGTAAGAAAACGAAGATGGCTGTATACCGCTCCACCTATGTCCCAGTCTTGACATATGGATGCGAGTCGTGGGCAATGACTACAACCCACAAAAGCCAGATCCAAACCTCAGAAATGAGGTATCTGAGGAAAGTGGTTGAAGTAACAAGAAGAGACATGGTCCGCAACCAGACGATCCGTCAAGGCCTAAAATCCCATCCGCTGCAGACCCAAATAGAACAGTCCCAACTAAGACGGTTTGGCCATGTCTGCAGAATGGGAGAAGATCGGCTACCACGACAAGCATGGGAAACAAAGAGCCAGGGATCCAGACCTCCAGGACGACCCAGAGTCCGCTGGGAGGACAACATTAGACAATCTTTGAAGGACCGAGGACTAGAATGGAACCAGGCCAGGAAGAAGACAGCTGATAGAATGGTCTGGCGCTCTCTCTTCCAAACCTCTACACCTCACGGTAGAAGGGGAACGACTAAGTAAGTAAGTAAGTAAGTTAAATCAGTCAATGGAGCACATATGGAGTTAAAGTTTTTTATATACTTTTGGTAAAAACCACATAATGAGACAAAAGATCGCACATCTTTTTTTGTTTGTGGTCTTGGTGCTTTTTTAAAACTTTTCCAGGTTCTTGGGGTCAGGGGTCATGTTTCCCTGATGTACTGTGTGGCCCATGAATTCCAGCTCTTTACATCCAACACAGCATTTCGTCGGTCTAGCTGTCAAATTGGTCTCTCTCAATCGATCAAACAACATATTTAGAGAGTTAATGTGTTCCTCAAATGTTTCTGTTGCTATGAGAATATCATCCATGAAGTTGGTGATGCATGGATTCTTCAGGGGATCCAGTAACTTTCTCATCATCCTCGAAAACACACTCGATGCATTTTTCAGCCCGAATGGCAACATATTAAATTCATAATGTCCTTCCGAGGTGCTAAAGGCTAAATAAGGTTTTACCTCCGGCTTTACTGGAATCTGATAGTAGCCTTTGCTCAGATCCACTTTAGAGAAATATTTAGCTCTATTCAGCCTGGCAAACAGCTGATTTGTATCAGGTAATGGATCCACCTGACCTTCTGTGACAGCATTCAGTTTCCTGTAATCTATACACAGCCTGTGTTCTCCAGAGGGTTTTCTTAACAGAACCACACTGGAACTGTAGGGAGATTCACTGTGCGAGATAATCCCTTCTCTCAACAGATAATCTATATCCTCCCTTAAAGCTTTTTCCTTAGCGAACGGAATCGAATAGGCTTTCATACAGATTGATGTTGGGTCTATGAGTTTCATATCATACTCCAATAAATTTGTATGCCCCGGACGGTCCGTTAACACATCTGTATGATTATTCAGAACCTGTTGAACTCTCTCCCTCTGAATTTCCGTTAAGTGTGTGCTGATTTTTACCTGTGTGGCGGTTTCACAGGGATGTAAAGGATATTCATGAGAAGTGAGTGGTTCCTTTTTCATCTCCATTGCAACAGACAAGGTCAGTAGGTGTGTCTCTTCCTGGTTTTCTCTGTCCAGATATTTCTTCAGGAGATTCACATGATAGATTTTCTCTTTCCCTTTCTTATCTATCTTATAATTTGTTCTAGACACCTTCTCTAGAACTGTATATGGACCTTGCCATCCAATTTGCAATTTATTCTGGCTGCCGGGCAGTAGAAGGAGCACCTTCTCTCCCACAGCTAATTCTCGATCCTTCGCTTTCTTATTGTAATAGGCAGCATGCTTTTTCCTGGCTTGTCTCAAATTTTCATTGGCAAGTTTCCAGCCAGTTTTAAGACGAGTGGTCAGCTCGTTCACATATTGATATGATGAAGTAATATTTTCTTCTGCCTTTTCATCGGTCCATGTCGTTAACAAGGTTACATATGGACTTTTAATTTTTCTGACATAGTTTTCATAATATTGGAAGCCTTGTTATGAGGACGTTTTTGTCTTGTATCATGACTTACAAATCGTCCACTACCAATTTTTCTCTTGGGGTTTTCTCCCCACTTTAAATTCCTTGTGAGAGATCTTCTCTCTCTTTTATCTTCCTCCAGTTTACATAAGTCCGACCGAGGGTTTGTCAGCTTATTCTGGGGTAAGACATCTCTTTGTACTCGCTGCATAGTGGCCATAGTAAAACATCCAAGTGAAGACTGTCTGTGAAAAGGGGGCTCCCATTCCACTTTGTCTACATTATTAATTTTATTTTTCTTTCCATTGTCAGGCCTAAGTTTGCCCCTTGGCGTGTCTAGGTCCTGATCAATTTTCCCACTTGTGGGTGTTCCCTCATGTAATAAGCCACATCTTTCTACAAAATTCTCAATGTCAAACATTTCATCTGGCCAATAATAATTTTGAGCCACCTTTTGGATGATGGTACCTATTTTCTCATGGTCCCCATCTTTTCCAACATGTAGGCTCCTTATCACATCTGCCCTATATGCCTTTGGAAGAACCAACTGTCCGTGACCAGTGGATCCAGTTCCGGCCTTCCTGTAAATCAATTTGTTTTTCATATAGAAGTCTCCTTTGCCTGGAGGTGTATGACATTTGGGCAATTTCTTAAAACAAGGCTTGAGGGTCTTATCCCCAGACTGCGCCTTCCTCATCTCATCTGGAGGGGTATTTATCAGATTATCCTCCTTTTGTTTAGACTGTGATCTGGTCTGAAGCGTGGCCATGTACACAGGTCTCTTTTTACACACTTCTGTGTTATGGTTGTCCATCCGACACCAACTAAAATACTTCTTTCCTTGGTTAAATGGTTTTCTGTCATTATATTTCCTTTCATTAAATTGTGAGGGTTTATTATTATAGTCATTGCGTGGCCTATCAAACTGGTGCTTACCTTTGTTCTGGTCTCTATGGTCAAACTTATTAAAGTTTTGAGGTGCCTTAAAACGTTCTACCTGTTTCTTTTTATTTCCAACTACCTCTGCTTGTGCTGCCTGATACCTCACAGCGACATTGAGTAACTCACCCAGCCTCTCTGCACCTTGTTCCATGAGAAACTTTCTCAGGTCTGGAGCCATGGACTCTCTTAGTTGCTCAATAAGGATCATTTCCTTAAGATCTTGGGTTTATCATCCCTGCTCATCTTGGCAAAAACTTCATAAGCTGTACCACGAAGCCCTTGTGATAACTTTAGGCTCCACCTTTCTCTCTCTAAACCATATGTGGTAGCCAAAAGTTCATATCTATTTAGGTAACTTTCTATGTCATCGTCTTTCTCAACAAAATGGTCTAAATGAAAACTTATTGCTGAGGTTGAGGCTCCCTGACTAGCAGTAGCATCTGAGGCAAAGGGGCTGGCACCATTTTCAGGAGCATGGCCTTGAAATTCTAACTCCCTTAGTCGTAACTCATGCTCCCTCTGCAATCTTTTATCTTCTGCTTCCCTCTCAGCAGTCAATCTCTTTTCTTCTTTTTCTGCCTCCCTTTGCAGTCGTTTTTCTTCTGCCTCCCTTTCGGCAGTCAATCTCTTTTCTTCTCTTTCTGTAGCTAATATCTTTTCTTCTCTTTCTGCAGCTAGTCTCTTTTCTTCTCTTTCTGCAGCTAGTCTCTTTTCTTCTGCCTCCAATGCCCTAGCCTCCTTGTCAGCCTCAATCCGCAGCCTTTTAATTTCTTTTTCAGCCTCTAACTTTCTTTCAGCCTCTTTTTCTAATCTTTTTTCTTCGCGTTCAATAAATTTGTCACATTCAGTTGTGACATAAGCAATCATAATTTGCCCCTCCATTCCCAGTTCTTTAGCAGCCTGCACAGCAGCAGATCGAAACTTTGCCAGATCAGCCATTTTGTACTAGACAAACCTTTAAAATTTCTAACTAGACAAATTTCTAATTATAACTAACAATTTCTAATTATAACTAAGAACAACCACATGCACTGATAGCTCAACCACTATTTAATTTCTCCAAAAAGGAATGCTTTTAGTTTTATACTATCTGAGATTCCTAATATAATTGATAATATTTTAAGAATTTAAAATCCCGGAAGCAAACTACCCAATATAGCGAGACCCCAATATATGTGGTGGGTTTGATGTTAATACAGTTTGTTGTAAAGAAATCTTAGTGTACTGAATGAGGTCAGCTGTGAAGGTCCCTGAATATAATAAATATTAGAGTAAATTTCCAGGGCACCTTTCTACTACCACCACTATGATCTCATTCAGACTTATTCTAGATAGAATGTAAGATGACTACGTTTGGTGTCTAGGGTTATGAAATGTTAGTGTAAGGTTGAATTAACCAACTGGACATATAAACAATTACACAAATTATTTTATTATCTAATACAACACAACAGTACCACGACAATCACATACGAACTACACTTTAAAAGACTATCTTTAGTAAGTCAGTGGTTGATAGTTTGGAAAAATTAATGTTTTTCAATTTATTGTCCTGAATCTGATTTATTTGGAATCAGGACTGATAATCAAAAATGAAATCATAGAAAGTAATTACATCAATCAATTTATACAATGGGTCTTCTGACCATAATACACATATTATTATATAAGGGTGTAGTTGTATTGTCTAACTGAGGTGACTTCTAGTATACACTGGTTGATTGTTTATTATCATCATCTCTGCATGTTGTTTGTAAGTTTTTGTGGACACTGATGGAATGTTTATATCACTATTCTCAGTCTCTTATTTTAATATAATGTTAGTTGAGCGATCAGGTGCCGAAACATGCACCTATCTTTGTAATATGATGTAGGAATCTTCATGCACTTCGCTGAACGACAACCTTCAGCTCCCACTTCTTCAAGAATGATGGTGGTTTACAGTTGTCTCCGAAAAAGGCAAGACTGTGGCATGAATATATCGGCCCACTGTAGTCTGGCACCAGTTTCGCGATTAATATTAATGCCACCCCCAACGCGAAAGGCATGAAGCACTAACTTTTTTTCAAATAGACAGTGATAAAAAACACTACCAATACACGGTTAGGTTTTAAAAAACATGTTTAATGCTTATTAGGAAACATGACATTTTACTGTTTTGTGTCTGAAATCCTGACATTAGTATGACAGAACAGTCGAAAAGGCAGGACAGGTGGCGGTTCTAAAACAATAAATAAAAAATAAAAAATAAAAAATACACGACTATCCTAGAATACATATTTTGAACGCAGCCACTTAGCTCCATTAAAACTTATATATTTGGGTGACTTAGGACTTGCTGACAAAAAATATGTTAGGTGTTAAGCAAATAGTCTAGGAATTAACAAATTATAGCCAAAATAAAATAGTGAGGTTGTCTGACAGCACCAAATCATAATTGCTCAGTGGCATGTTTTGAAACCACTATTTTACGGGAAATAGGCCAACAAGTTAAATCCGATTTCATTGGCTAGAAGAATATGTAAACCTAAACATGATTAGTCGATTGCAGATACTATTTTTGGTTGTTACGGGAAACGGTAGGAAGGGTACTTTTTTTCAAATACTTTTGTAAACATGGTCCTATTGGTTAGACCATTTGATATAGTCAATTAGGAGCGTCTGTTCAGTGCCACATTTTTAAAATAAACTTACTGAGAAGCAAGTGCGTTGAGATCCAGCTCATATTTTTCTTATGAAAGCCTGGGACAGAGGCAGATCGGAATTGTGCCATAACTCATTGCCAGTCAACGTATTTTGTGTATTATTTCCATGAATTGTGGTAAGCTAGAAATATTGGATATCTTTTAGATGAAAATTGAATGTGAATTGATAATTTATGTCTGTATATGTGTGTGGTTCAGTAGCAAACATGA